>APFE031463467.1:117379-134408 GCA_000404065.3 Pinus taeda
CCAACGTAGCGAACTTACCTACCAAGTACCCATTACCATGATAGAATTGGCCGAAATCAAAAGAAAAGAAAACGAAATATTCCTGGAAAGCAGGACATAGCAGCTAGCCAAATAAATTGCAGAATAATTGTTTTCAAGCGCTGTCGTTGCATTCGCGAAGCAGTTAGAGCAATCGGCCGTGGATATATCTCTGTAGCACTGAACGAGAGCGTAAATCTGATGTCCTGAAGAATCAACACTCGCTCCTGCCGCGAACCTCTTTGTTGTTGTAGAAGCTATAACGGACCGACTGGAAACAAGATCTCTAAAAGCCATTCCCTGCGCATGCATGTGTGGATCACTACTATATGTCTCTATCCAGTGATCAGAGATGAAGCTGCCGTTCCGGTAGTGCAATTCGCACATAGGCAACCACACTCTACATTCAATCCTGTTTTCGCACAATGCAGAAACAATAGGCATTACATTCTGACAACAATCGTGGCATTCCTTTTGCGATGCGTCTCCTCTACACTGGAGAAGCCCATAAACACTGTTGGGAAAATGGCCATTCGAAGAAACATTCATCCCCGTGGAAGGCGCGTTGTAAACAAGATCAATCAAAACGTTGTCCAAATTTGTCCCAAATTGGTCGCCAATCGTGTACGTCTCAGCGGAATACGAGGCTAGGGGTGTGAGTTGACTGCTGAATTGGCCCTGAGCTTGTGTCTTTCGCAGCGATATCGAAAAGATGGCGAATAGCGGAATCATTAGATAATATATGCCGAGTATACCCATACTGTCAATATACCACTGCGTAATGCGTTCAATAGATAGGCAACCAAACAGTTGAGATCCTTTATGTTCAAAAACAAGATCTCTGGATAGGAATTGCAGGAGTGAGTGGATTCAGCAAAAATGGGTTCAACAGAAAAATTGGTTCCTTGACCTCTACAAAGTTTGCAGCTATCATATTCTATTCCTTTCCATGTTTGCATTTGATCGTCATATTCTTAGAAAATAACAAAATAGCTCTCTCCATGCCTTCCCTTTTTAATTAGCTCCATGAAAAATGCCCCGCATCTGCCCATCAGAAATTTCCAGTTCTCTAAAAAAAAATTTCAAATTTTTCGATCTCATTCTTATTTTTTTAATTGGCTCTTATTTTTGTTTGCTTCACCTATTCCAAGTTTGCACCTTCTATTCCATTCCAAGTTTGCATTTGATCGTCACATTCTTAGAAAACAACAAAATTGCTCTCTCCACACCTTGCCCTTCTTAATTGGAGGGCCATGAAAAATGCAGGACATCTCTCCATCAGAAATTACCAGTTCTCTCATGACGACCACCCTTATTTCATTCAAAACATTATATTTATTATAATCGAACAAAAAAAATTCAATTTTTTCAATCTTACTCTTATTTTTTAAAATTGGCTTCATGAGAAAAACCCCACATCTCTCCATAGAAATTACCGGTTCTCTCAACATGACCAGGCTTAATTTATTCAAATATTATTACAATAGAAGGGAAAAAATTCCATTTTTTCGATTTCACTCTCATTTTCTAATTGCAAAAAATCCCACATCTCTCCATGCCGTTCTCTTAGCATGACCACCTTTATACCTTTATATTATTATAATAGATAAAAAAATGCATTTTTTTGGATTTTTTTATTTGCAATTTCCCTTATTTGCAAGGCTATGGGAGGAATCACTACATCTTTATGGAATCCATAATTTTCACCCTTGGGATCCTAGTTACCGGTTTGGAAAGTTTACTAACACTCGCTGATTTTGGTTTAAGGTGCATGAACAATATTTTGCACATTTGAAGATCAAGAATTGGAAATTGTTCATAGATTTGATTTGAGATCATAATATTGGAGAATTTCCTCAATTGTTGCTACAGCTACAATGTGAAAGAATGGAGTTCCCATGTTCAGTTATTCTTACTCCATATAAATACTTCCAATGGAAGCCATAGATTTTGCTTCAACTCAGAGACAAAGACTTGTATCAGATAGTTATGAATATAGAAGTCGAACCTAATTCTGCCATTGAAAAAACCAAATATTTCAACAGAATGGATGAGGCTTCTAGTCTTCTATTGTTGACCATATCTTCAACATTGTGTTTCCATGTGGACACATGCACCACTTTGAATGAAATTTGGACAACTTTGGAGAATTTATTTGGAAAGCGGAATGAGATGTGGGCACATGTTCTCGAAAATGAGCTAAATTCCTTAGATCCAAACAACATTGAGAACATTTAGGATTTCTTTATGAAATTCAAATCATTGATTCTACAATTATGTGATTGTGGGATCGATAAATCCAAACTGGAAGGTCAATTGTTCCTTTCTATTTTGTCTAAATTAGGTCTTGAATATCTTGTTTCTATTTCTACATTTCAAACAGTTAGACTTGCAACTAGAGATAAATTGAAAATGCCCAAACTTGATGCATTTATTGAGTCTCTCATTCATCAACAAGATAAGTTCATCAATATGGGTTCATTAAAGTCTTCAAATGCACATGCACTTGGCATGCATGAGAAACGAAAGTCCAAGTCGAAACCAAATCAACAATCCAAAGGCAAAGGAAAGGCAAGAGATCCAGATCCAAGAAAAAGAGGAAATCCAAAACCTCAATATGATTCTTCCAGCTCCAAGGGTAAGAAAGGAAAGAAACGAAACTCAATGTGTCCTTATTGTAACATACGCTGTCATCTTGAATCCTCTTGCATGCAGAAGACTATTGATCTGATAGCAGACACTCTTCAGTAAAATAATCTTGGTCATCACATTCTAGAAAGTGCCAAGAAGAAGACAAAGGATAAATCATTAGAAACAAGGGGTATTGTTCATGCTTTGATTGCCCTTCATTCTACGCCGCAAGAATGGATCATCGATTTAGGAGCTTCACATCATATGGCTTCTTCAAAGGAATCTTTTTCGTCTTTACATGCATACTCGGGTCCTCCTATTCTCATGGGGGTAGACTCTACACCTAAAGCAACTAAAAGAAGAGAAGTGCAATTCGAAGATGGAAGTTTTGATAATTTCTTGCATATTTCAAGGCTTTCTGTGAATCTTCATTCAGTGCATCAGATGACACACACTAGCACCGGAAGGAAAGTGCAATTTACCCCTAATTCTGTGAGCAATTATGATATGCAAACCAACTTGAAGATTGCATCTGACAAGGGAAATGATCAATCTCGTCTATATACATTTTTTGATTTTGCTCCTCAACGAGATTCTATTTTTCTATCTACGCATGCAAATGAAGAAAGTAGGATTTGACATGAGAGATTTGGGCACTTGAATTTCAGATATATGCAACAAATTAGTAGGCAAGGGATGATTAAAGGATTGTCGATCATTGAATTTTCAAATGGTGTTTGTAATGGATGTGCTCTTGGAAAGCATTCACAAGACAAGTTCGAGAAGGGGCATGCATGGAGAACCTCTTCACTTTTGGAGCTTGTACATAGTGATATCATGGGTCCATTTCTAGTACTTTCAATGAACAAAGCAAGATATGCATACTTCTTGAAACTCAAGTCTAAAGTTTTTCAACATCTAAATATTTTCAACATCTAAATATTTTCAACACACATGTAGAAAATCAGTCTGGAAAACGCATCAAGATCCTCCATATAGATAATGGGAAGGAATATGTCAAAAAAGATATCCATAATCCTTGTAATGAAGCAGACATATATTTGCATAATACGTTTCCTTACACTCTGTAGCAAAATGGGGTGGCCAAAAGGAAGAATAGATCTTTGAAAGATATGTCCAATTGCATGTTGCAAGAAATATCTCTTCCATCAACATTGTGGGTTGAAGCTATCAATTGTGCCTCATACATCCACAATAGATATCCTCATAAATCTATCACTAGAAAAACACTTTTTGAGTCTTGGACTGGCATGCAACCTGAAGTCAGTCAGTTCTGCATTTTCAGATCTCAAGCTTTAGCCCTTATTCCTATAGAGAAGTGAAAGAATTTGGAGCCTTAGAGAAAGGCATGCATGTTTTTTGGATATTTTGATGAAGTCAAAGGGTACATATTGCTTGATATCAACACTAAAGAGCTCTTCATTGAAAGGAGTGTAAATTTTGAAGAAGATTCTTTGCATGCACCACCAGATGAACATGTTACAAAGTTTCCCTCTCCACTCATTGATGAGTTTCTAGATCATACAATAAATCAAAATTATGATCTAGATGAGCCTTTTCCTATCGCACCTGTTGGACCACTAGTTTTTGAACATCAAGATAATACTTCCTCATGTAGTGCAAAAGATTCTTTGACCACCTTCAATGCAAAAAATGTGCAGCATGAGTGATCTCTTAGATGATCTTGCCACTATACCTCAATTTGATGAATCTCCATAAGCACTCTTAGATATGGAGCCATGCATTCCCATGCATGCTTATATGATACATGCATATGATCCATAGACTTATGCGGAAGTAACTAGGCATACTGAATGGGAAGCCACTATGGATGAGGAACAAAACTCTCTCACAAAGAACCAGACTTGGGACCTAGTTCCACTCACGGGGGCTTCACTCAATGAATCTCTAACATAGCACGTGTGTTTGTGGCATACTCAACAATACCCTTAATTTGACTACATATTGGAAAATACCTCTAAAAATCACTTTATTTAACGCCCTACCAATACGAATACAATACACCCTCCCAATTGAAAAAGCCCCTACTTTCGCTAGATATTGTAGGTATCTATTTTTTCATTAAATTTTTTATGCCCCTTTTTATTTATATCCCTTTATTTTCATTAACAATGGTAAACAAATTATTCACCTAGAAAGAATAACCTAAATACTATGTAGCTGAAAACTTGAAAGTTTCAATACAAAAGAGGTAGATCTAAGTTGGTTGATTTGCAAATACATAATGTGGAAATTTTAAATGGAAAATACATAGATTTGAACTCTCAATTGCATCTATCTTCTAGTGAACACTGAAAAAGATACACTACAATAGCTCAGAACAAAACCTCGATAACCAACACAATGGCGCACTTTTCATCTCGCTTATAGAAGAGGAAGAGGAGAGAAAGTACAATGAATATGGACACATGAAAAATCCTATCTGGTTGGAATTTTTGAAATCATAGCCCTAACATGATACTTAGTGCACCATAGTTTCATGGTAAGGGTGCCAAATAAGTGTGTCTCCATCACAATATGAATTGAAGCATGTAAGCATGCATCCCTTCCTTGAGATTTGTGTCCTTTACCTAAGATGGGAATTTATCATGCATAAGTATTCTAATTGACTAAGGATCTACACCCTCTTAGTAAGAATAGAAAACACATGCTTAAAATAAGAAAGAAAGTCTCTAATAATAGAAAAACTCTATCCAAAATTGAAATTGCTAAATTTGAAACAACATCTAAACTGGAATTAATAGAAGGTATGACATGCATGCACCCTCTTCCAAACAATATTCTATTTCATTATCTCTTGTGGCATGCATGTTCCCTCTACCAAGCAATAGTTGGTACCATTATCTCCTTCATTTTCATTCAACCTGTTCATCACTAATGTAAGGAAAGGGTGAAGGTGCCATATCTTTTGTATTCTCTACTGCCCCATCATTGGGAGGATTACTATCTTAGCAACAGGTAAAAAATATAACAAACACATTAGACATAGATCATAGAGGTATTAGTAATGTGATGCATGTCTATTTTGGAGCAAGGTTGCTTGGGAGCAAGAGTGGAAGTGCAATAGAGAGTGGAAGTAGGAAGTGGGATTAGTAGAAGCATGAGAGAGGAGTGACATTTTCAAAAGCTCCTAGGTTGGGTGCGATTATGGGAGTGGATTTTATATAATAGATATTTTTATATATTTTGATGGATATATGTCAAAAAAATCTTGTAGGATGATGATTTTGTGATAAAAACATAAAAACATGGATTAAACCATATAACATCATTCATTTAGTAATAATCTTCGTCAACCGTAGGTCCACAAATTACAAGTTTTCATTTATATAACATGTAAGGGTGTACATAACAAAAATAACATCAGGTGCAATCCATATCTTAACTTAAAATACAACAATAAATAGTCTCTAGATGGCCTCTAACATCCAAAAAAATCATGCTACAACATATACCTACATATCATCAAAATCATTGCCTATCTTGGAATCTTTGTCATTAATATCACCCTCTAAGCATCAACATATGATAGAAAAAACGTAGCATGCTAAGTCAAGATTTTATTTGAGTGGCAGGTACATTTTTAGTAGGGTCATGATAGAGGAGTTTTACAATCAATGTCACTAACATCAAGGGACATAAAGGGCTTGGTTCTCTTGATTAAATATGAGTTACATACACTAGTACATGACAAAATCCAATGGAAACATTGCAATCACCCCAATCATGAAATCTTGAAAAAGTAATAAGTCTGGTGGATTTCGAGTGAGATCTAAAATTATACTTTCTCCATATGAAATCTAATGAGGTCAGAACCACTCTCAAACAACCTAAGTCGTTTCATGGTAATGCTAAAAATTTAAGTAAAATGATTAAAATCAAAGATAAAGGAAAATGTCACTTCTACTTTAAGAATTTAACATTACCATGAATTGCATGTCAATACTAGGGCTATAAGTTTGAATATTAGGCTACTATGGACTTAATATTACCATAGTTTTTTCTTTATCCCTCCCTCTCTCGATACTCCCACAATAATCCTGAGCCTTTATTTCTCCATCCTACTTGTGTTTTGCCTCCGCATGGCCAATGTATTGTATAATTAATACCTTATAATACACATATTTCTATAAAACATATAAAAAACCTTTACCCCCCTATTATATGCTCAATATATAATTCCATTTTTCCCTCATTTTTTATGCCCCAACATTAACACATGTGATACTGTATTTCTTTGTCAGTGAAGTCCCCGTGGTTCCACTACCTTCCAATCATAAACTTGTTATGTGAAAGTTGGTTTACGAGACCAAGAAAGAAGCATATGGTCAAGTTAATCGAGAAAAGGCATGGTTGGTGGAAAACGTTTTTCAACAGGTACATGGTGTTGACTATGATGAGACTTTTTCTCCAGTGGAAAAGATGGATTCCATTCGACACAATGCAGAAACATTAGGTATTAGGAATATGTCAACAAAGATATCCCTAATCCTTGTAATGAAGGAGACATATATTTGCATAATACGTTTCCTTACACTCCACAACAAAATGGGGTGGTTGAAAGAAAAAATAGATCTTTGAAAGATATGGCCAATTGCATGTTTCAAGCAAGATCTATTCCATCAAAATTGTGGGTTGAAGCTATTAACTGTGCCTCATACATCCACAATAGATCTCATCATAAATATATCACTAGAAAAACACTTTTTGAGTCTTGGATTGGCATGCAACCTGAAGTTAGTCGTTTCTGCATTTTCAGATCTCGAGCTTCGGACCTTATTCCTATAGAGAAGTGAAAGTATTTTGAGCCTCAGAGAAAGGCATGCATGTTTGTTGGATATTATGATGAAGTCAAAGGGTATAGGTTGCTTCATATAACACTAAAGAGCTCTTCATTGAAAGGAGTGTAAAGTTTGAAGAAGATGCTTTGCATGCACCACCAGAGGAACATGTTACAAAGTTTCCCTCTCCACTAGTTGATGAGTATGTAGATCATACCTTAAATCAAAATTATGATCTAGATTAACCTTTTCCTATCACATAAGTTTGACCACTAGAATTTTAACATCAAGATAATACTTCCTCATTCAACGCAAAAGATTCTTAACCACCTTCAACGCAAAAATGGTGCAACATGAGTGATCTCTTAGATGATCTTGCCACTATATCTCAATTTGATGAAGCTCCACAAGAACTCTTAGCTATGGAGCTATGAATTCCCATGCATGCTTATATGATACATGCATATGATCCACGGACTTATACGGAAGCAACTGGGCATCTTGAATGGGAAGAAACTATGGATGAGGAATACAAATCTCTCACTAATATCCAGACTTGGGACCTAGCTCCACTCATGGGGGCATCAGTCAATGAACCTGTAACATAGCACATGTGTTTGTGGCATACTCGACAATACCCTTAATCTGACTACATATTGGAAAATACCTATAAAAATCACTTTATTTAAGCCCCTACCAATACGAACCCAATACACGCTCCCAATTTAAAAAGCCCCTACTTTCACTAGATATTGTAGGTATCTATTTTTTCATTAACAATTTTTATACCCCTTTATATTTATATCCCTTTATTTTCATTATCAATGGTAAACAAATTCTTCACCTAGAAAGAATAACCTAAATACTATGTAGCTGAAAACTTGAAAGTTTAAATAAAATAGAGGCAAATCTAAGTTGGTTGATTTGCAAATACATAATGTGGAAATTTTGAATGGAAAATACATAGATTTGAACTATCAATTGCATCTATCTTCTAGTGAATGCTGAAAAAGATACACTACAATAGTTCAAAACAAAACCTTGGTAATCAACACAATGGTGCACCTTTCATCTTGCTTATAGAAGAGGAAGAGGAGAGAACACACAATGAATATGGACACATGAAAAATCCTAATTGGCTGGAATTTTTCAAATCATAGCCCTAACATGATACTTAGTGCACCATAGTTGCATGGTAAGAGTGCCAAATAAGTGTGTCTCCATCAAAATAAGAATTGGAGCATGTAAGCATGCATCCCTTCCTTGAGGTTTGTGTCCTTTACCTAAGATGGGGATTTATCATGCGTAAGTATTCTAATTGACTAAGGATCTACACACTCTTAGTAAGAATAGGACATGCATGCTTAAAATAACAAAAAAAAAATCTCTAATAATAGAAAAACTCAATCCAAAATTGAAATTGCTAAATTTGAAACAACATCTAAACTGGAATTAATTGAAGGTATTACATGCTTGCACCTGCTTCCAAACAATAGTCTATTTCACTATATTTTGTGGCATGCATGTGCCCTCTACAAAATAATAGTTATTATCAATATCTCCTTCACTTTCATTCAACCTATTCATCACTAATGTAAGGAAAGGGTGAAGGTGCCATATATTTTGTATTATCTATTGTCCCATCATTAGGAGGATCACTATCTTAGCAACGGGGAAAAAATATTAACAAACACATTAGGCATAGATCATAGAGGTATTAGTAATGTGATGCATGTCTATTTTTGGAGCAAGGTTGCTTGGAATAAAGATTGGAAGTGGGAAGAGACAGTGGAAGTAGGAAGGGGGAATGGAAGCAGGAGAGAGGAGTGACATTTTCAAAATCTCCTAGGTTGAGAGTGAAAAAAATCTTGGATATATTTTGATGGATATGTGTCAAAAAAATCTTGTAGAATGATGAATTTGTGATGAAAAACATAAAAAAATTAATTAAACCATATAACATCATTCATTTAGTAGTCATAATATTCATCAACCATAGGTCCACAAATTACAAGTTCTCATTTATATAGCATGTAAGGGTGCACATAACCAAAATAACATCGAGTGCAATCCATATCTTACTAGAAAATACATCAACAAATAGGCTTTAGATGGCCTCTAACATCCAAAAAAATCATGCTACAACATACACCTACATATCATCAAAATCATTGCCTATCTTGGGAGCTTTGTGATTAATATCATCCTCTAAGAATTAACATAAGATAGAAAAAACGTAGCATGTTAAGTCAAGATTTTATTTGAGTGACAGGTACATTTTTAGTAGGGTCATGATAGAGGAGTTTTACAACCAATGTCACTAACATTAAGGGACATAGAGGGCTTAGTTATCTTGATTAAATATGAGTTCCATACCCTAGTACATTACAAAATCCAATGGAAACATTGCAATCCCCCCAATCGTGAAATCCTAAAAAACTAATAAGTTTGATGGATTTTGAGTGAGATATAAAATTCTACTTTGTCCATATGAAATCTAATGAGGTCAGAACCACTCTCAAATAACCTGAGTCATTTCATGGTAATATTAAAAATTTAAGTAAAATGATTAAAATCAAAGATAAAGGAAAATGTCACTTTTACTTTAAGAATTTAACATTACCCTGAATTTGATGTCAATACTAGGGCCATAAGTTTGAATATTAGGCTACTATGGACCTAATATTTCCATAGTTTTTTCTTTATTCCTCCCTCTCTTGATACTCCCACAATACTCCTGAACCTTTATTTCTCCATCCTACTTGTTTTTTCCTCCACGTGGCCAATGTATTGTATAAACAATACCTTATAATACACATATTTCTATACAACATATGAAAACCCTTTACCCCCCTATTATATGCTCAATATATTATTCCATTTTTTCCTCAATTTTTATGCCCCAACATTAACACGTGATATTGTATTTCTTCCTTAGTGAAGTCCTCATGGTTCCGCTACCTTCCAATCATAAACTTGTTAGGTGCAAGTGGGTTTGCCAGACCAAGAAAGCAACAGATGGCCAAGTTAGTCGATATAAGGTGTTATCACTGGGATGGAAAGGGTTGGGCTATGTCAACCTTCAACCCAGTGTAACTATTTCAAACCAACCTTTGATTTGAAGTTAGCCCTTCCAATCCGAGAGGGATCTCTCAATATACTTAAAAATTTGACTGTGATAAGCTCAAAAATACAGATGGCTAACTTTGTGTTTCGTGCGATTTTACAGGTGAAAGAATGTGAGGACATCCACCATTAGGCATGGAGTCAATTAAATAAAATCAATTACAAACAACATTGTTTTGTGGAAGTTGAGGCAATTTTTGGTTTACTAATGTGAATATGGACATTTACAATAATCACGACAAAATTGAAGGAATTTGGAGAAATATAACATTGAATTCTAAGTAATCAAATAAGCTATGAAAACTGATAACAATATAGGAGCATGATAGGATGGAACTGAAACCAAAAATGATTCTTAGGTGAAAACATAGTATTGTTTCAAACTATATTTTTATTAACTAAAAAATATATAGAATGTGGTCCTCTCACATCATCGATCCCCCTCCTCTGAAATTCAAGAAACCACACATATATAGAGTGAGATCTCCTTTACAAAATTTGCCACCTAGGCTAGATTCAATCAACAACTAAGAGATCTAATCCTATTTGATTAATAAAACATTGAACCTTCATAGGGATTTTATGTTTTAATAGATTTTGAATACAAATAGAAGTCACTTACACAAAACCTATCTAACTATTACAACAAGTCAAGAAAATTCTTGAAGTGTTGGCATTGTATTTGTGGAAATTCAGAACATCTGGGCCTTCGAATGTGCAATGTTGTTTGCTGATTAAAACTTGCTTGAAAGTGTTCTCACCTCCTCCATGTCTCGTTGTCCCACTGTGTCTTGTTGTCCCACCTCTCACTGCATTCTATTTGATGATTGTGATGCTGAATATATGTCGAAAAATACCCTCGTTGTCCTATGAGCATAAGGCGAAATGGATGTTTTAATGTTCATTGATCTGGGACGTTGATTCGGGCCGATTCAATCCAGGCCGTTGATCTAGGCCGAGTCAATCTGGGCCTCTTGATATCACAATCACAATAAATGAGAGGGATTTTTTACCATGTTTCATAGTGTTTACCGATTATTCGGATGCGAAAATTTAAGACAACATGTCACATAAATTATCGCATCCGGAAGGGAACTTAGAATATCACCATCAGAAAGGGAAAAGGGGCTTTAACACTGATTTATGGTGATTTTAAGACGTTTTGGACGTGATGGTTTATAGAATGTATCACATAAAATATCACATCCATAAGGGTTCTCGCACATCGTAATTGCAAGTCGGAAGGGATTTACAATATCGCAATCGGCAGGCAGAACTTGCAATATCGACGGAGGAGGAACTTTTGATTTGCGTGATCCCCAATTGCGATATTGCAATCAACGGGGAGATGAATTATCGCGATCAATGAGGAGGAATTTATCGCAATCGACAAGAAAGTCTTTATTGCAATCGGGAGGTGGAGTGATAATGAGACTTGGATATGGAAATCAATAGGGAACTCTGGAATATGCAATATCACAATCACAAAAGAAAAAGGGAGACAGGCGGATATGTATTGCAAAAATAAAATGGGCCGATAACAATATGTTTTGTAAGGCCTATCCATTTAAAAAGAACTGCGACATGATTTCTTAGTGTTAAATGGGTTAATGCGGCTAGAGTTGGGATATTAATAATGAAAGGAAATGGATGAAGTTTTAAAAACAAAGGATGAAATGGGATGGGTTTTAGAGAATATGAGAATTTCTCCAAAACAATTTAAACTGGACTTGTTCTTCCCCCTTTAATCTCCAAATGTAAGCACACCAACCTCTTTTAGAAAAGCAACAGATAGATGAAAAGAGTAGTGGTGAAAAACCTTATCTCAAATAACTAATCAAACTAAAAATTATTTCTAGGGGTTATCATGGATAACATAAGGCATGGTTGGTGGAAAAAGTTTTTCAACATGTAAATGGTGTTGACTATGATGAGACTTTTGCTCTAGTGGAAAAGGTGGATTCCATTGCGCTAGCTCTCTCCGTTGCGGTAGTAAGAGGATGGGAGGTGCATCCTATGGATGTGAAGAATGCCTTTCTTCATAGTAATCTTGAGGAGGAAATGTACATGGAGCAGCCATAGGGATATGCACAAACTTCACGTCAGGTATGCAAACTGAAGAAGTCTCCCTATGGCCTCAAGAAGGCACCTAGAGCGTTGTATGCAAAGATGGATTCCTATTTGTTATCTCAAAATTTTGTATGCTCCAAATATGATTCCAATGTTTATTTTTTGAAGAAAATTAACTCCTTGTTGATCATAGTACTCTACTTAGATGATATTTTGATAGCAGGTAGTTCAGCATATGCCATTGTTGAGATTAAAACTACAATTCATAAGCGGTTTTCTATGACAAATATGGGCTTGCTAAATTTTTTCCTCGGACAAGAGATCGATCAAAGTGGTTATGGGATTACCATTTCTCAACCAAAGTATGCCAAAGATATTTTGGCATGATTTCACATGAGTGACTACAAGGCAGCAATCACACCTTTCTTATTAGGGATAAAGATTGAGAATGGAAAAGACACACCATTGGTTGATTTCACATTGTACCATTAGCTTGTGGGGAGTCTTATTTATCTCACTGACTCCCATCATGATCTATCATATGTCATAGGAAAAGTTTACAGATATATGCAGGAGCCACATGAGTTATAATGGAAAGATACAAATCACATCCTTTGATATGTCTAGGGACAATTACCTATGGGATTTGTTGTGCAACGAATTTCTCTTTAGATCTCATGTGGTTCACAGATTCAAATTGGGTTTGTGACAACCTTGATCACAATTCCACCTCTAGTTATGTACTTAGTTTGGGATTTAGCCCAATTTGTTGGTAAAGTAAGAAAAATGTTTCTATTTCTTTAACATCCATGCTCTAAAATTATTAGAGCACATATACAGATATAATTGAAGAATAATTGCGCAAACTTGTTGAAAATGGCAACAAGAAATGTTGAAAATGACACCAAGAAATATTCTAATCTAATTTTCCCTTGAATTAAATTAAAATAATCCCACATCTCATGATAACTTGTATGGGTTAACTAAGTTAGTTTGAATTAGTTGGTTCAGTTAATTCGAGTTGAGGGTCTAACTTTAATCATATAGAGTGTCTTCTACTTTATAGGATCGTAGGTTGAGTTTATTTTGAGTTGTAATTAATTAATTCAGTTTAACTAGTTCCAACTGTTGGAGGAACTAGTCAGAGGTCAAGTAGTGGGGTGTGTACTTCATGATCAACCAGTTAACTAATAAATCAACCATAAATAACTCATGCATTTGTGATCTACGAGTTACCCAGTTGAGATTGGAGTTCAAGGGTAGTGTACTATTAATTGTATAATCATCCAAATTGCATAGGTGGTGCATGCAGTAAGTGTTGGGTTGTGTTATATTATTTCCACGACTAGCCTACCTAGTTAACCGGGGGTTAGAGGGGGGGGCGCAGGAGGAGGGGGGACAGAGCCCCCCTTCGTTGCGTCGATTGTGTAGTGGGGGGGTCACAGGGGGGAATGTAGTCCCCCCTATCCAGGAGGTTTGAGGGGGGCGGGTAGCCCCCCTCTACGGGGTCCAGGACAACACCCTGGGGAAATTTTTTTGGGACCCTATATTAGGTGGGATGAACCTACCAATGGTTTTGTGCATGGTTTTCGCACATGGTTTTGGGCGCGATGGTTTTTGTTCCATGGTATTGGATGCTTTGGTATGTTTATATATGTATTGTAACATTGAAAGGAACATGATGAAAAATCAAGCTGGTAGTCCCGGTTTTGGGATCCAGGGGAATATCTCTGTGTATATATGTTTTATGTGTTATGTTCTCGCATTGTTTATTTTCCGTGTTTTAGAATTTGTATGTAGGTAGTTTATTTATGGGGTTAAAACCTACATTTGGTATCAGAGCTATTTTGGCTTCAATGGAACGCCTTTGTTACCGAGGGGTTTCGGTTGGGCCTGTGGTAGACCTTGTTCAGTATGACATCTACAGGATTGATTCTAGTAGTGAAAGAAGATGACGAGCAGTGGAAAGATAGAGATCAAGAAATTTAACAGTTAGAGTTTTGAGTTATGGAAACTCAAGATGGAGGATCTGTAATTGGTAGATAAAGATCAGTGGATCGCAATAGATCCGGGTACTAAACCAACAGGAGTGTCCAATGAAGAATGGAATAAGTTGGATCAGAAGGCAAAGAGCACAATATAATTGTGTGCCTCAGATTCAATGTTGCTAAATGTATGAGGGGAAGCTACAACTAAGGCTTTGTGGGTCATGTTAGGGACTTTGTACCAATATAAGTCTCTGGTGAATAAACTGTTCCTACGGGAAAATCTGTATAAACTGAGGATGAAAGATGGAGACTCAGTGACAGAGCATCTAAATGCATTTAATACTATGGTAAGTCAGTTATTAACTGTTAATATTAAAATTTCAGATGAAGATAAGTCCTTCAGTTTGTTGTGTTCTCTACTAGATTCGTGGGATAGTTTTGTTAGAAAAATATTATATATGACAGAGAAATGCAAGACATATAATATGCAGAAAAACAAAAACACATGAAACCAGAGAGACACATATATACGTGGTTCACCCAGTTTGGGCTACGTCCACCTCGAACAACCAGTCCTTCCTTTCTATTATCCAACAAAATGAAGAGACAAAACCTACAACAGATTCTCTGTAATATCCTCTATTTCTCTCACAGTCTCACCTATCTGTTTCTCGCTCTGAGAATACACATATATTCAACAACCTCAATACAATACCATTATACAGAGAGAGGGGTTTCCTTCTAGGGAAAAAAACCCTAAACTAAACATAAATTCTACCGTCAGATCATCCTCCTAATGAATGGCCTAGATTGACTAGAAATTACTATACTTTTACAAGGCAAATTTACATTTGTTTTTAGCTTCGGGGGCGCTGCCCCCGAAACCCTCGCTGTGAGAGCGCTGGCCTTGGACCCCCCAGCTGGGGGGGATGCTCTCCCCCAAACCCTCGCGGGGGGTACAAGTCCCCGTGCACCCCCCCGCATGGAGGGGTGTACAATATTCCTGGGGTATACATCTGGTTGAAACAAAGACCTCTAAATTAGGATGATAATCATACTCCACACCCAACAATCTCCCACTTGGAGAATGATTGTAGCAACTCCATCGCTACTTCATTTGCTAGACAATGACTCCTCTTTGGACCTAGCTATTTCTCATCTTCATCGTCATCCTTGAAGACCAATTGAAACTGAGCATATTCTCAGTTTCTCCCTGGTTACAACTTTTGTTAGCATATCTGCAGGATTCTGGCTAGTGTGTTCTTTTCCAGCTTCAACTCTCCATCTTCCAACACTGATTGTATGAAATGGTACTTGAGCTGTATGTGTTTGGTCCTGGAATGAAATGTTGATTTCTTTGCAAGATGAATGGCACTTTGGCTATCACTGTATAACGTACCCATATCATGCTTCTTACCCAATTCATCCATAAACCTTTGTAACCAAATCATTTCTTTATTAGCCTCTATAGCAGCAACATACTCTACTTCTGTTGTTGAAAGTGCAACAACACTTTGGATTTTTGAAACCCAACTGACAGTTGTTCCACCAACAGTGAATACATATCATGTAGTGCTCCTCCTGTTATCTCTGTCACCTGCCATATCGGCATCAACATATCCCTGTAGAGAAATGTTTGAACCACCAAAGCATAATGCTTGATCTGTGGTACCTCTCAAATATCTGAGAATCCATTTCACTGCCATCCAATGTTCCTTTCCTGGATTGTTCATGTACCTGCTTACAACTCCCACTGCATGTGCAATATCAAGCCTTGTGCAGAAAATTGCATACATTAAGCTTCCAACTAATAATGCATATGGAACTTTAAACATATAATCCACGTCTTCTTGGGTCTTTGGGCACATCTCCTTACTAAGTTTGAAATGGCTAGCAAAAGGTGTACTAACTGGTTTGGCATTGTGCATATTAAATATTTTCAACACCTTTTGTATGTACTCATTCTGAGACAATGTTAATTTACGATTTTTTCTGTCTCTAGTTATTCTCATACCAAGGATTTGTTTTGCAGCTCCCAAATCCTTCATTGCAAATGAATTTTCCAATTTTCTTTTGAGCACATTTATTTCCTACATGTTAGAATCTGCAACAAGTATGTCATCTACATACAATAACAATATAATATAGTTGCCATCATTTTGCTTTTTCAGATAAGCACAATGATCAAAGTGACATCTAGTATAACTTTGTTCAAACATAAACTTGTCAAATTTTAGATACCACTACCTTGGAGCCTGTTTTAAGCCATACAAGCTCTTCTTCAAACTGCACACTAGTTTCTCCTTCCCTTTCACTTCATATCCTTGTGGCTGCTGCATATATATCTCTTCCTCCAAATCCCCATGGAGAAAG
>APFE031463467.1:139576-162602 GCA_000404065.3 Pinus taeda
CCAGCGTTGGAGGATAAGACTCCACAAGAAGTATGGACTGGTAAGAAACCCTCTCTTTCACATCTGAGGGTATTTGGATGTGATGCATATGTACATGTTCCAAAGGAGAAACGAACCAAGTTGGATAGTAAATCTGAAAAGTGCATCTTTATTGGGTATAAGGATGGTTTAAAGGGTTATAAGCTTTGGAACAGAGTAACAAGGAAGGTTGTGTACAACTGAGATGTGGTGTTTAGAGAGGTGAAAGATGTTATTAAACATGAAGTCCCATTAAAGGAACCTAAAAAGATAGAGTTTGAGCTTAAGGAGGAAGAATCATACTCTTTAGCAGAAGAGGAATCAGAAGATGAAGAGAAAAAAACAATGATTGTGAGAAGAATAGTTTGAGAAAGAAGGTAGCCAGACAGGTATAGTCCATCTGCTTTCTGTTCAAATTTTACTTTATCTATTACTGATGATGATCCAAGAACTGTGGAGGAAGCAATAGATTCAGAGGATGGAAATATTTGGAAAGAGGCCATGGTTGATGAAATGGCATCTTTGCACAAAAATGAGGATTGGGATCTGGTGGAGTTGCCAGCTAGAAGAAAACCCATTGGAAGGAAATGGGTATTCAAGAAGAAGACAAATGCAGAAGGAAAGGTGGAGAAACACAAAGCTCAGTTGGTAGCAAAATGTTATTCCCAGGTGCAGGGAATTGATTTTGGTGATTTTTTTTTCTCTCGTTGCTAAGGTAGCTTCTATTAGATTACTTTTATCTATTGTTGCTGCTTTTGATTTTGAGGTAGAACAAATGGATGTGAAGACAACATTTGTCCATGGGGATCTAGAAGAGGAGATCTACATGAAGCAACCTGAATGATTTATTGTGAAGGGTAAGAAAGAACTGGTATGCAAGTTAAAGAAGTCTATGTATGGGCTAAAACAGTCACCAAGGATATGGTATCAGGAATTTGATACATATATACGGGGACTTGGCTTCACTAGAAGAAAAGCAGATCATTGTGTGTATTTTAAATTAATTGGTTACCATGTTATTTATCTGGTATTATATGTGGATGATATGTTGCTAGTTGGAAATGACAAAGAAATTATCTAGGATTTGAAGACCCAAATGTCCTCCAAATTCAACATGAAAGATCTTGGTGCTACAAACTATATTTTGGGCATGGAAATTAAAAGAGATCAGGCAAAAAGGAAGCTTTGGTTAAACTAGAGGAAGTATGTCGAGACAATACTGTAGAGGTTTAATATGCAGGATAGTAAATTGGTGAAGGTTCCTATTCTTATAGGTGTAAATTTATCTGCTGAACAATGTCCCAAGACACAAGAAGAGGAAGAGGACATGTCCCGTGTTCCATATGCAAGTGTAGTTGGTAGCCTGATGTATGCGATGGTCTATACTAGACCAGACATTGCACATGCAGTGGGAGTATTGAGTAGATTTATGTCAAAAATAGGGAAGGAGCATTGGACAACAGTGAAGCGGGTCTTCAGGTATTTGCGTGGCACTAGTGATTATGGTTTGTGCTACGAAGGAAGACCAGGATTTGACAAAGTTTTGGATATTCGTGGCTTTGTTGATACAAACCAGGTTGGAGATTTGGTTCAGAGAAGATCTACAAGTGGGTATGTGTTTAACCTATTTGGAGGTGTAGTCAGTTGGATGAGTAAGAAACAATCTGTAGTGGCACTATCAACTACAGAGGCAAAATACATGGTAGCTACTCATGCAAGCAAGGCAGCAGTTTGGTTGCAAAGATTGTGTTCAAGTATGGGGTTAGTGCAGGGAGTTATAAGGATAGACTGTGACAACCAAAGTGCAATTTTCTTGGCAAAGAACCTTGCTTACCATTCAAAGAAAAAGCGCATTGATGTTCAACATCACTTTGTGAGGGACATGATAGAAGGCAAAAAGGTGTTGCTGGTAAAGGTGGACACTTTGAAGAATACTGCAGATGCATTGACAAAATCTGTGAGCTCTGAGAAGTTCTCTTGGTGTAGAGAAATAATGGGCACTAAGGTTGGATAAATGACTAATCTCTCCTATGGCCTCTTTTGGAAAGAAAACAACAAGTGGGAGAATGTTGGGTTGTGTTATATTCTTTCCACGACTAGCTTACCTAGTTAACTGGGGGGTTAGAGGGCGGGAAATCCCCCCCTTCGTTGTGCTGATTGCACAATAGGGGGGTCACAGGGGGGCAACAACCCCCCCTATCCAGGGGGTTTGAGGGGGGCAGGTAGCCCCCCTTGATGGGGTCCAAGGCAACGCCCCAGGGAATTTTTTTTGGGACCCTATATTAGGTGGGGCGAACCTACCTATGGTTTTGTGCATGGTTTGCACACATGGTTTTGGGCATGATGGTTTTCAGTCCATGGTATTGGATGCTTCAACATGTATATACATGTATTGTAACATTGAAAGGAACATAATGAAAAATCAATCTGGTAGTTCCGATTGTGGGATCCAGGCAAAAATCTCTGTATATATGTGTTTTATGTGTTATGCTCTCGCATTGTTTATTTTCTGTGTTTTAGAATTCGTATGCAGGTAATTTCTATACAGGGTTAAAACCTATAGTAAGAGGAAGGCCTATGATTTATTGCGCAATTCCAATTGAGGATTTCCATATTTAATAGGGGGCTAATTCCCAAGGAAATAGCACAAGGAAATAAGAACTTGGGAGAGTAGAAAATTGGTTAAGTATTGGCCTAGGCTTGTCTAGGAAGTAGTGAGATAAATAGAGATAATGCAGAGGTTTCTCGGGCTTGCCAAAAAGCATTATAATCTTCTCATATTTTTAGACTAATTTCATATACAAATAGTGGGGTTGATTGAATTATTTCTCTTGTATGATTCGTGATTTCATGATTGTTTATTGTTTCCGCAATTGGTAGAGTATATTCAAGTCTATTGTTTTAGTAAATTACAATTAGCAGTTTGAATATACACGAATTTCTACATGGTATCAAAGTTGAAATCACTATAGAAGAGAAGAATACGAGTTGTCCTAGAAGGAGGAATAAGGCAGATGTATTTTCCAGAGCTAACAGTAGGATCAAGATGGCATTATATGGTCTGAGGCTCATGTATGCCCTTGAGGGTAACTCAAATTACATTTCTTGGAAGGACCGGGTGGAAGCATTCATGGAAGAAAATGGATTGAAGGAATACATTGATAGAAATGTTCCAAAACAAAAAATTGCAGATGCATAGGATCTAGCAGAATGGAAGAAGAATGTAGCCAACTCAAGAAGGATCTTACTAGAAGGAGTTCGAGATCATATTCTGTCAAGCCTACACGGAAGGAGACTCCATATACAATGTGGAAGGCCTTGAAAAACTTGTTTCAGAATATTAGTGACCACAGGAAGCTGGCACTAAAGGATAAGATTCAGAAGATTAAGATGGAAAAGGGCAACATAATACCACAATACTTGAGCAATTTCACCCATTGTTGGGATGATCTTGGGAGCGTTGGTGTTACAGTTGTTGAAGATGATTTGGTCAACATAGCGTTTCTAGGCCTTCCCAAGAGCTCGCGTAGCTACCAAGATTTGGTAAATTGGAGGGAGAAGCTACCAGAGTGGGAGGGTTTGTGGTCTGACTTGGTGCAAGAAGAGATAAGGCAGAGAGCAAGAGATGGGACCTCATCCAAAGAAGTGGAAGAGGATTTTGCAATCGTTTGGAAAGAAAAGAAAGCCAAGGGAAAGAAGCTGCAAAGAGAGGAGGGAAATAAGAAATACTTGTCCAACATCAAGTGCTTTCACTGTCATGAATTCAAGGACTATGCCATGGAATGTCCACATAAGAAGGAACACAAGAAGGAGCCTGTAGTAGCAATAGTAGGTGAAGCTCTATCTTCACAATTTGAGCTTGATTTCACTCTCATTGCATGCATGGAAAGCACTGTAATGGGAAGCATGTGGTACATTGACAGCAGTGCCTCATTCCATATGATGGGAACTAGATATATATTTAGTGAATTGGAGGAGAAATACCTCAAGAAAAATATAGAGTTTGGAGATGCTGGGAGGTATAATACAATCGATATCGGTAAACTTACTTTTTAGAGGGAGTTTGGTTCCCTTCTCAGACTCACAAATTTGATGTTTGTTCTGGGTCTAAATAATAATCTTGTTTTCGTCGTGGTATTGGAAGACCGTGGCTATAATGTGATATTTAACAAAGGGAAGGTTTTCCTTAGACACATTGCCATGGGACAAGTGAAGTAGATCGGTGTGCGAGTCAAGAACCTGTATGCACTTGAGGTAGAAGATGCATGCAAAGCTTTGAGGAGCAAGAATTAGGTTAGAGACTTGGTGGTTGGGAAGGAGAATGAATTACCTCTTGGGAAGGAGAATGAATTACCTCTCAACATGCAACCTTAGAAGCAACCTCAACAAGTTGTGGAGCAACCACAATTGGTGTTATCACCCAAAAATGATCACCTATCCATTTCTAAATAGGTGGATTGAAATACACCATGCAAAATTAATTTTACCATAGCAAAATCACTTTCACCATGGGAAATAATTTAGTAAATCTTTTTTATTAAATTATTTCTGTCTAGAATAAAAAAACCCATGAGAATAATTGAATAAATCATTATTTATTTAATTTTCTCTAAGAATAATAATTAAATCATTATTTGATAATTATTCCTTGTCACATTTGAATAAATTACCTAGGAATAATTAAATAAATCACTATTTATTTATTATTCGTTAATTCTATTTTTGAATAAGTATTAAATCACTATTTAATAATTATTTCGTTTTCACACCTTTCTTAATCCTTATGAAATAATTAATAAATCAGTATATTTGTTAATTATTTCTAAATAAAGATATTTGACCATTTTGAATATATTTTCCCTCTCCAAAAAATATAATAAAGTATTCCTAATGGTTAGATCTTGATTTTGGTCAATAATAATTTATTATTCCCCATTTTCAAGATCAACCTAATACTTTGCTATATATAAGATATTTTTCCATTAATTTTTCACCATGATCGCTATCATCATCATCATTATCGTCTTCTTGCATTTGAGCGCCCACTAGAGTTCTACATAATGTTTTGTGTTTTTCACATATTGAGAAAGAGAATCAATCATTGAAGCATCAAGGACATCAAAGGACTTGTCCCATGGAGGGGGATTTGTAGACCCTTTTATAGATCTCCTTCACCATGTGTTATCAATAAATATTTTTATTCATTTAAACATATTTCCATAATTGGGTTATTACATTCTATATCTTTTGTTGTTTATTATTTTAGATCACATATATCTTTTTCTTACAGGATTTTCTCACATTACTATTGCAAATTTGAAGTATGAGCAGCCACAAATTTTTCTTAGGGTCACTTGTCACCGATGACTTAAGTGAAGTGTTTTTGGTACACCTTCAAGGAAATTTCATACTAACAATTGGAGAAGCAGAGTGGAGGCCAAGTGGAGACATCCAATCAAGAAGAGACCTCCAGTAGGGGGAAATTTCGAGCCAAGTGGGCATTTGGAGCACATGCAACCATACCTCCAGGTGAGAGGTGGGGCGATGTCAAGCCATAGTCCCAAGAGTGGAGAAATTTGGGCAGGATTCATTGAGGTGTTTTTTGTCTCATGGATCATTACCTTGCTACGGGGGCCCATAGTATCCAGTCACAGGAGGATTAGTGTCAGTCAAATACTGAGGAGTGCAGATCAGTTTTGACAATAGAGAAAGAGGCCCAGTGGTAGAGTCATCAACAACACAATTTTCCTAGTAGATAGTTGTAGACACAGTTCATTCAATTTATTTATTTATTGGATGCTTTTCAGTTGCATATGTTGTAGTAGCAACAATAACAATGAGAAGTGTTGCATGCATAGAATTCCAAAGGTATTGTATCAGGACAGATGTGAATCCCTTTCTTGTTGAGAGACACTATTGAAAATGGAAATAAGAAATGTTGAAAATAGCACCAAGAAAGATTCTAATTTATTTTTCCCTTGAATTAAATTCGAATAAAATTATAATTCCACATGTCATGAAAAATCGAGTTAACTAATTTAGTCTAACTTAGTTGTTTAAGTTAATTCAAGTTGGGGGTCTAGCTCGAGTCATGTAGAGTGTATCCTACTTTATAAGATCCTAGGCTGAGTTTATTTTGAGTTGTAATTAATTAATTCAATTTATTTGAGTTAAAGTCAATTTAACTAGTTCCAACTATTGGAGGAACTAGTGGGAGGTCAAGTAGTGGGGTGTGTACTTTATGATCAATTAGTAAAATGACAAATTAGCCATAAATAGCTCATGCATGTGTGATCTAAGAGCTACCTAGTTCATATTGGAGTTCAAGGGTAGTTTACTATCAGTTTTATAATCATCCAAATTATATGGGTGGTGCATGCAGTCAGAGGAGGGTCTATGATATATTGTGCAATTCCAATTGAGGATTTCCATAATTAATAGGGGGATAATTCCCAAGGAAACAATGCAAGGAAATAGGTACTTGGGCAAGAAGAAAATTGGTTGAGTATTGGCCTAGGCTTGTCTAGGAAGTAACGAGACAGATAGAGATAGTGCAGAGGTTGCTCAAGATTGAGAAAAACATTGTAATCTTCTCATATTTTCTGAGTAATGCAATATATAGATAAAGAGGTTTTTAGTTGTGGCTTTCCGAGGAAATCATCGTGTAATGTGTTGATTGAATACTTTCTCTTGTATGATTTGTGATTTCTGCAATTGGTAGAGTAGATTCAAGTCTAATATTGTTTTAGTAAATTACAATTAGCGGTTTGAATCGACAAGGAATTTCTACAAAACTCACAAGAATTGAAAAAGAAAATTGGAATTGAGAATGAATTTGATTACTCAATATTTGTTTTAGAATCAATACATAAAGAAACTAAGTTAATTTGAGTTGTACATGAAATAATTAAAGATAATTAAAGCTAATTGAAGCTAAGTCTGCTTTATGTTTTGTTAATGTGCACATGTACCACATGCAAGCACTAGGGTTAACTAACTAAAGCTAAGTGCACACCACATGTAAGCACTCAAGTCAACTAACTAAAGCCAAGTTCACATCACATGCAAGAACTAGAGTTGAATTGAATCTAATTAAGGCTAGCTAGGTGCATCTCTGCCAACAAAGAGACTAAGAGATTTTTAAAATCAATAATAGAGTTAAGTCCAATGTACCACCACAACCAAATAAAGCCATGAGTGTTACCCACCCCGCTGCAAAGCCTTAGACTCTGTAAAGAGGATGATTGATAAAAATCCATAGGATTTGGTCATCCTACAAATCCTTAGTAACAAGATGAAGATGATTGTTGGACATCCCTCAGAATCTAATGTTGTAATATTTCCATAGAAGATTCCCAATTCGTAGATGTGACAAGTCATGGAGCATATATTCAATGTTCACAATGTGAACTCTATCTTCCAGCAATGCTACCTTGAACAATCTATACAAACTGTTGAGATCTACAAGATGGAGATGGAGATGTTGATGTTGATTCACTATAATCAACATGTTGGGATAGATCACAATGAGGTTGACTAGTTGGATGCCATAAGTATTGAGAATATTGTCTTAAGTCCATATGTCTTCTCTATTGTTGGCACTACCTGAAAAATGGCTGCCATGGTAGCAACGAGGGGTTGTTGCATGTGGAGAATGATTAATTGAGAGAGGTGTTGGATTTAAATTCTTAAAAAAACTCATATATAAATAGACAAAATCAAGAATAAGAAGCAAGAATGTAGAGAGAAATAATTTTGAGAGTGGAAATTCCATTAGATTATACCACCTCCACACTAAATTTAGTGTACAACTTGCCTCTTATACAACTATAGGAAATGATAACAATTAAGTCAAACTCAATCATTTTGTTTTAACCAACCGCATAATGGTTCATTCCTATGGCTCATCTCTAAATTCCTTCATTTCTCATATCCCAAATATGAGTTACTCCAACATACACCCCTTTAAGTGAGTACTAATTGTGATGTCAATACACATTCTTCATCCTCGTAGGAGTAGGGATAATCAAGGGAAATTTCTACCAAAAACCCCCACCCCTTCAAGTAGTCAACCATCACTCTTATTTAGTGTCTATGAGCTTCCCATTTTAACCACAAGAGAGTTAGAAAATCCTCTAGGTGAGCAACCTGAAATTTTTGAAGAACACATAGGGGAGGAAGAACCTATATCACCTATCCAAAACATGGCTAAGAATAGATGGATTGAGATATTCATTATATGAGAAGCCAATGTGGAGGCCAGGATGAAGAATATAAGCCCCACTATTATTCCACACCTCCATGGCATAACTTTTGAGGACCCTGGAACATTCATGTTCGAGTTTGTTGTAGTTTGTAGGACCCATGATTATATTTCAGATAAAAAAAGGTTGAAGTTGTTTCATTCCAACCTCAAGGATTTAGCCTTGTGCTAGTTTAGGCGCTTACGTGGAGGTCACTACCTAGGCTCAAATACATCAAGTCTTTAATGATAAGTACATGTATTATTGTAGGTGTAAGGAGGAAAAAGAGGAAATATTTAGGATGACCCTAGGGCCAGATGAGTCCTTAAAATATTATGAGGAAAGGTTCCAACATAACTATAGGAAGGATAATTGTACCCTTGACCCTAAATCACTCAATCTTGTACTCCTTCGAGGGATCAGGGAGGATGTAATGGAGACACTTAATATGTTATTTAGTGGATATATCTATCAATTGACTTATGATGACATTAAGAGAGCATTCAAGAATCATTCTAGGGATGTAAGGAAGAGAGGTAGGTCCAGTCAAGGCCTAGTCAACTCTTCTTTCTGCACCTTGACAATTAAATAAGAGATACGGAGTATGCTAGAAGACTTCAAGAGTGAGATGTTGCACACTTTTTTTTACTTATGGATACTACACAGATTAAGAGGAAGAAAGAAGAAGTAGAAAGTGAATTAGTTAAATTTTTCCCTAGTTGCACCAAGAGGCACCCCATAAATGAGTGTCCACTAAACACCATAGAGGTTTGCTCTATTTGTGAGGAGAACCATGCAACAAATAATGCCCCCCTCCTCCAAGCTTGAAGGATATATGCCAAGGGGAAAAAATGGCTTGGAATAACTTTTCTTCATCAAACAAAGGAGGCCATAAGGCCCTTAACCATACCAACAAGGCATGCAGGGTGCACAATATCCTTCTTACAATCCAAATCAGAATGAACCCTTCCATCCTTGGTATCCTCCGAGTTGATCATAATGTTCCATGCCCCCATCTTGGTCCTATACTCCTTAGTAACATCCTCACCCTCTTAATCCACCTTTCCAACCATATCAATCTCAACCTCCTCAATGGGGAAACCCTTCACAAGGATGGAGGCCTCAGGAAACCCAACCTCCTGCGTTAATGCCTCCTCCTCCACCTAAACCACAACTATCCCACAATAAACCATAGAAGCAACCTCAAATGATTTCCCAACCCAATCCAAACCCAAAAAATAAGCATGTGTAATAGGTCTACAGTGGGAAAAAATCCAACCCTACTTATGATATAGAAATCCAAGTAATCAACCTTCAGTATGGGAAGGTACTCCCAGAAGATCACCCATGTTATCCACGTGAATATCTTAAAGAAGAGAAGGAAGACAATACCCCTGAAGCCAATATACCTCCCTATACTGAAAGGTTCGTCCAACCTAAACAACACACCCCAGAAGAGGTTGATGTTTTGGTAGAATTGAAGAATTTGTGTGTTAAGATACCCCTTCTCTAGGCCATAAAATGCGTCCAAATTTATAACAAGATCATCAGGGAAGAATGTTTTAAAAGGTTAGGGAGAAGAGAAATACATGCCCCCATTATCAACGTTGTTGGGTGATTGTATGATCTGATGCTTGGGAGGGTGATCCCCCCAAAGTACTTGGATCTTGGTAGCCTATTAGTGGATGTGAACATTAACAATATTGTATTCCCCAAAACCTTGATTAACCTTGGGGCTAAAATCAATTTCATGACCAAGGAAACCATGTTGAATCTTAATCTCCAAGGAGCCTTGAGAAATACCACTATAGTGTTGCATATAGAAGATAGATCCACAATATCCCCTAAGGGAGTTATTGAGGATGTGATGGTATCTATCAATTCCCGGGAATATCCCACAAATTTCCTTGCCTTCCAGCCCAAAACCAAGTTTAATGGGTACCCTATCATCCTAGGGAGACATTGATTAGCCATTATTAATGCTTAGATTAGTTGTAGGGTTGGGAACATGACCATTAAGAATGGGCATGTCTCAAAGAAACTTGTATTATATCCCCCTACTCAACCCTTTCTTGAGCATGATTTACCCTTGTGGGTAGAGGAAGAGGAAGAAGGACACCTTTATCATTCATCCCTCTACCCAGTTTGCACATTAAACTATGTTATAGGTATTAAACAACTAGATGAGGATGACCTTATTGATCACTTCTTGCATAATCACCCTGCTACTACAATGCCAATTGATGAGACAAAAAAAGAATCATTAGAAAAACCTGAGAAGAATCCATGGAATGAATTGTGTTGTGTTCACTCTAACCTAGATCATGCCAAGATTGTGGAAATTAGCCCATCCAGAACTCTAAAAATCAACCCTTCCCTCTCAATTGAGCGAGAAGATAAAGTATGTGTTATGTTGAGGGATCATCTTAATGCCTTTGCTTGGGACTATAAGTAAATAAAACAGGTGCATCCCTCAATTTGTACTCATCATATCTACATTAAGGAAGGATGAAAAGCTGTGCGCAAACCCTATAACAAGATTAATCCTTCCCTTACGGATGTTGTAAAAGAGGAACTTCAAAATTTGTTGGATGCATGGTTTATTTACCCCATTTGAGATAATGAGTGGGTGTCCCCTCTTGTCATAGTACCCAAGAAAAATTGGAAGTGGAGGATTTGTGTTGACTATAGGGAACACAACAAAGACACCAAGAAGTACATTTCCCTTTGCCTTTCATTGAAGAAGTCCTACATGTTCTTGCAGGGAATAAATTATTTTCATTCTTGGATGGATTTAGTGGATACACTCAATTCCAGGTCAACACTGAGGATCAGGACAAGACCACCCTTACATGACCAATGGGGAATTTTTCTTATAGATTCATCCCATTTGGTTTGTGCAATTCACCTGCTACCTTCCACATGAAAATCTTGAGTAATTTTTTTGATATCGTACATGACATTGTTGTAATCTACATGGATGATTTCTGTCAAGCGGTATAAATGCAAGATTTACACCAATGTTTAAATTTTCAATCTAGGTTGGTAAACTTAGAGGCGTAGCATAGTAAATGCCAGAATATGACCTCAGGGATATGTGGAATAAAAATCAAGCTCTTGCAAAAAATTCAAAAGGGCATCATTTAGAAAAAGGAACAAGATTCTTGAAAATAAAGTAAACACATTATGAATCTACTTCTAGCTCGTCTTCTGGGTTGAGTGACTCCCACAACAAGTTTACCTCAGTTGTCTAGGGGACAAGGGAATGTAGATTCCACTCAAACTGATAAACCATTCAGGAAATAAAGAATGTGATTTAGTTTCCAAAGCCTCTCAAAGGATTACTCGCAAAGAAGGAAAGCATGAAGTAAAACTAGGAATTAGAAGACAAAATCATTCCCAACTGATTTAAGGCTTATCCTAATTTAAGAAAATCATTAAATGGTTCCTTTCAAATGTAAAGGTATTGCTACTTTTTTTTCCTCTGGAAAAATCGTAATTTTTCATTATAGGAAGAAAAATTACATGTTGTAGATGCTTTTGCATATGCTGTAAGTTTGTCTCCAGCATGTGGATAGGTATATATCTGTTATGTCTGGTTCAAAACATATCAAAAATGAATCATCTCGCAGGATGTTCCTTATATAAACTATCTGTAGCATGAATGTAAATACAAAACATATTGCCACGTAGGGCATCGTGTATGATTCTGTTCAAAAGCTATGTACAATGATATCAAAAAGCTATAAATATATCTCAGGGGCTGGCCGCCCTGTGGTAGTGTGCATCAGAATATGGCCTGTGATAGTACTGGTAGTAATCTGTGCCACGTTGCTCCTATATCAACCACTCACTTCTGGGAAGTGACGTGGCCTCCTTGGAAAGTTGATCAGCACTGCTGTTGTGTTCCCTGTAGATGTGTTGACAAGAGATGTCAATAAATTGAGCCTTCAGTATATTAATATCTTCCAAAATATTCAGGAGGGTGTGTGTGTGGCATTTTGTTGTATTATTGAACCAATCAATAATAATCTTTGAGTCGCCAAAAATATGAATATGCAAGCAATTGTGCCCCAATGCAAAATGTAAGAGATGACGGAGTGAGATGATCTTTGCAAAATTGTTAGTGCCAGGTCCCAGACCCATCTTGACTTTGTAAGAATGTTGTTCATTTATGAAGAGTAGGAAACCTCCCCCACATCCTTGCTGCTGTGCCGAGCCATCAAAGAAGGCCCAAGGAGTGCTACGGTCAATAGGAGGAGGGTCGCGCGGACTTCTATTCCTAGGCTGTGGAGGGTCAGGCAGCGAGTCATATGCAGCCGTGATGAGAGAGATAATGTGCGGCCAGTTGGGTAGTTTATCGTCAAAGATCATTCTGTTGCGAGCTAGCCATATATACCAGCATGCAATGATAGGCAAGATTTGGAGTTTTGAGAGTTTGTGATTATAATACCAGGATTCCCATGCATGATTTATATCGGGGCCCTCCCATTTACCAGAGAAATGTATCGATGCTGATATGGCTTGCCAGATTGCGGATATGGCCGGACATAGTAAGAAAAGATGGATACAGGATTCAGATGATTTCTTACAAAATGTACACTAGGTCGGCCCGTATATTGCTCGGTGCATTAGATAGTCCCCCGTTGGGACAATGCCTTTAAGAATGCACCAAAAAAATAGTTTATGCCTGGGAGGAGCTGTGAGTTTCCAAACAGTCTGCCACCATAATGTAATTGTATCCGGGATTTTGTGTGATATCAGAGCTAGGTATCCCGTCTTAGGGGTGTATAAACCATTTCCGGAGAGATGCCACATTAGTTCATCCATACCCTGTTTAATCCTAATATGTGCTTCAGATAAAGCAGTGATAAAATCCCTCCATGCCGGATGCCAAACAGGTGGCAGATTTATTTGGTGGGCTGATTTCCAGCGCTGATCGAATATAGAAGAGTTTTGAGGATCGACAATGTCTGCCAGAACTTTTATCTCTTGTGAATGTAGATGCTGAATAAGATCATCTGGTAAAATATGACGACCTTCGCAACCCGACCACGGGTCCATGCCGATACGAGCAAGAGATCCATCGTTGACCCTCCAAACCAGGTTATCCCTGATGAGAGGTAGAGAGTTTAAGAGAGCCTTCCAAACAGAGGATACCCCTGTTTTTGGCCAGGTGGGGATAAAGGTATTGCTACTTAGAAGGAATCACATGAACATTGTTTCTCTGAAAATAATGAAGTGTTCAATCAAGAGTTTAAGACATCAATTATATCCTTTAATCAGGGGTATTTCTCAAGGATTTTTGTTTGGACACTTTACCATGCTAATGAAACAAGGATGAAATCTCCTCATACTAATCCCGACATTTAAATTATAAGAATAAATATTTTTCTCTTAAATCTCCCAAGATCAATTTTATATGATAATGTAAAGTTTTCATAAATTCTTAAATAATACCGATAATAAATCAAATCATAACTCTTAATTATCATACCCTTACTCCATGATAAACAAAGATTATCTCTATCATTGGATCCCTGCAAACTGAAAGTATATTTCATTATGTGATAAATTGAATCAGAGTAAATAATGCACTGAGATTTTAATAAATGAAAAATGAAGTAAAAAGAAACTCACTAAATTTACTCTATTTTCAATTTAAATTTAGGATCTCAATATGTTGAATCGTAATGAATTCCGAGAAAGTAACCATACCATCAAACACATCAATCAAGCTTGTGCAATTTAACATCAAAGAATAAAGGAGAATTCTGAAATAAGATTACAATCTTCTACTTTAATCACACTATCACACTTATGCATTGATCAAACGAAGCTTAGAAAATATTAAGAGGTATGGGACAACAGACTGGTTGGTGGGCCCAAACCACCTAGCTCGTTGCCCTTGCAGCAGTTAAATCACAATCTCAAAAGGTTCGAAGAAAAACTAGGAATATAATCCAGATGCCAGTATGTATTGATTTCGAAGTCTTTTTACATCAATGTAGAATCATGCAGAGCTTCGCTCCAGTGGTCCCCTCTAGGGATCATCCCATTGGGCACGCATGCTCATCCCTCTCTTAACCAAATCAACCTCTTTCTATCAAAATAAAATTATAAAGTCTAATCTTCCGTCCTATATATTTCATGGCCTTGATATTTATAACAGTGATGCCTCCGAGTTACTCGGATCGAAGATTAACAACATATATAATTTTAGCATTTGTAAACCGATTTCTAGACTCGAATAAGGAATTTATTATTTGAATAGATTCACATTAATTTGAAGTTCTATATAATCACAACGACCAGTGCCGAGTCATGAGATCTTCGTCATAAGAGTCATGAGAGTATCACAATATTAACAACCTTTATGGCTTCTAGAAATAGCTTGACTGCATGCTTTGACCATAGCTCTACACATTGCTTTGAAGACCTGGGTGCAATCAAGGGAACACATCGACCCTCTGCTCTTCAAAACCCATATGCTCATTTTCCATCATGACATCTCAATGTATGAAAATCATGGAGGTGAGAACAAGATTTGCACTGGTGGAACAAGAACTGTGCTGTTGGAACAAGAATTAAATTGCTGGAACATGAATGATGCACTTGCCACAAGGATAGCTTATTATTAGTGATAATTTCACATCAAATCCCTTCAAATCTTTGAAACAAATATAATTCATGTAACAATAACACATTACCTCTAAATGCCTATGATGATGATGGTTAACGTCCACTGAAACCAAATTGGTCTATCAGACCTATAATTTTCTTTCTTAGTTTCTAATTGTCTGGCCCCTTGTCTTTCTTGGCGAGATTGGTGCTGTAGCTTTATTTTTTTTCTCTACGGTCTTCCAAATTTCTTTATCTTGCATCTCCTTCATCTCTTCTGGTTCCTGGAACATTGGTGTCTTAGCTTCATGATCTATTGTGTTCGTCCTTTTGAAGATAGTTGGAGAAGAAGTTTGGTCTAGGAGATCTGCTTTGTTGTTAAATGAAGATTTATTTTGTGCGGTATCTGAACCCTCATAACTGTTGATGCTTGAGGGGTTGTCGAGTTCACTCTTTTGTTGTTGGGTGAGGCTTTCTCCCTGCTTGTCTTGAGAGTTATTTATTTCTTGCTTGATTTCTTGTGATTCAGAGTTTTCTCAAGAGTATTCTTCTTTGATGACAATGTAGTTTTCTTTTTGTGCTCCTTCCCACCATGTAGATCTGTGGTGATTTTTTCTAGCAGAATTTTTCTGGGAGGCTTTTGGGCAATTTTTGGCTAGGTGGCCTGTCTCAAAGCAGGATCGACATCTGAAGAGGACAGTTTCATAATCGAGTTTCTGGTTCCACACATATGCTTTACTGGTTAGGTGTATTTCAGCTGGGAATCGGGTGCTGAAGTCCATTTCCACACAGACGCGTGCATAGATGGTTCTGGCATATTCCTATGTTTCTAGGCACCTACAATAAAATTTCCCAATTGCATTTCCAATGGATTTTAGCAAAGAGAAATTCTAGAGATGCAAGGGTAGGTTTGGCAATCTCACCCAAACTGGTGCTAAGGTTATGACTATTGTTGAGGGATCGAATGATGGGTTCCATGGCCTCATGACTAGGCCTGATTTTTCCCAAAACCAAGGGCCGAAATCTAGAATACATTGTCTGCTTTCAGGATTTTCAAAATCTACTATAAAGAAACCCCTAGCACAGGGGTAGATATTAATTGCATCAGAAATTAGAGGCTTCCATACCTCCAAGATCCAACTGTGGAGAGCTGTCAGCCGCAGCCAAAAACCATTGAATCGACAGATTAGGGCACTTTCAGAGAACTTCAAAGTCTCATCGAGTGGGGTCTGGACCACCTCGACAGTGGGAGCTGGGGATTCACTGACAATATGGGCAGGAGCTGGCCCCCCAGAGGCGGACAGAACTGAGCCAACAACTATTTTCGTGAAGCTAGGAGGCATCTGAAGAATTCTTTCCTACTGAGTATAAAAGATTGCCAAAGAGAAGCCACGGAAGATTGTTGAAGAGAAGTGAAGAGACGTAGATCTGTAAACCATAGTAAAGAGAATAGTCGCAAATCTAAGGCCCAATCGATGAGAAGAGAAGTGAAGAGCTACAGATCTATATCATGACTTGGTTACAAAGAGCCACATATCTACGACAACCCCAAGATATACTATTCACCGCAGATCTACAGTAGCCCCAAAATCTACTATTCATATAATAGCCAGCAGGCTTGTCCTGAGTTTCTTCTCAATCACGCGCAATTGATCAGAACCATGAAAAGCAGCAGATCTATATAGCATACTTAAAACAAAAACAACAATGACCTTCCAAAAAATCTGCAAAGCAAAAAAGCGGATGGTCCAAGTGCGTCGTTATAATAAAGCTTGAGAATAAGACCACCAGAGAGCTTGAGATGAGCGCGTCGTTATATGTTCGTAATGAAATTGTGGGAGCTAAGAGCTTTGGAGAAAAAAATGGCAATAGAGGGGGAGCAACACATACAATGGAAGCTCCCGAGAAGAAAGAGTTGACTGCAGAAGCCTCATAGAAGAAAGAGTTGACCGCAGAAGCCCCGTAGAAGAAAGAGTTGACCGCAAAAGCCCCGTATGCAGAAAGAGTCGACCGCAGAACCAGAAATAATAATGTGGAGAGATCGACCATAGAAAGATTCAACCAGAAAAACCCTGGAGAAGAACCACTCCCTTTCTATATAACATCTAATAATGCATAAAAATGATAATAATGACTGTAAACACCCAATGTAGGCATAGGAGTTATTAAGAAAAAATTATGAAAATATAGGAAAAATGGAGGCTCAACATTCCCTCAAGATGCTCTTCTTGCACGTACTCATGCAATCCAAACCATAGGATGGATTTAAAAGTTTCAAGAATGCAAGGTTGTGGCCTAAAGCGCTACTGTATTAATTGAAATGTTCAAGTTCTTTCCCTTTGTGCTCCTGATCATTTTAATTTCCCTTTTTAAAATCCTGTTATGGGCAGCATAATACTTTGCTTGCTCGATCCAATCCCTGACCAGCTTCCGTAACTTCTCCTTATTATCATTCAACCTATTGTTCTTATCATGCATCTTAATACAAAGTTTCTCCAAGTCTTTGTTTACTCGTTTTACAGTTTCTTCATAGGCAATAAGCTCCTTTATCTTCCTTTCAATATTTTTATCGTCCTATCTTTCTTCCTCAATATATAAACATCAATGGAGCCTTTTGATCTTTGTTGATTGGTGGAATAAACATCTGTAGTCTTTGCTATAGGAAGATCAAATGAAAACTCAAATCCTGAATTTACCTCTGTCATAGGAATTTCGAATGGATTAGCTTCTTTTATAAGGCTTTCTATTTGATCAATTCCTATAATTGGTTCATTGACTTGATCCACGATTGGATTCTTAATCTAGGACATGAATTTATCAGTAAATTCTTCAAATCTCTAGAGTTTATCCCCGTTAATGGTACCTATGTTATCGTTTACTACTCCTTCTCCATCTTGTTTTGGATCCAATTTGATTGTTTGAGGCTCTAGGTTCCTAGAAGGTTGTTGGGTGATTTTCATCATGTTGTGTGTAACCCTTCGTCCAACAATGGGGGTTTGAGGTTCATATGGTAATGTTGTAGGGGTTACAGGGGTTTCTACCTTTCTTTGTCTTGACTTCCTGGGATGCGAGGAGAGTATATCGTTCATTCGATTTTCCTTTTGAGTATTCTTTGCCTCACGAAATTCAACAGGAAGCTGGGTGTATGGTTTTTCAATGCCTGTTATAAACCCATTCCTTTGAAGAAAGTTATCCCAACTATCATTTGTTATACCTGGCTCGTCCATAATCAATATTTTGATAAGCCTGAAATGATAAAGACTTGCCCTAGGGTTTTAGAAAATTATATATTATAGAGCAATAGAACACATACAATATTGTAGAAATATAAACACAGAAAACACATAAAACAAGAGAGACATAGATATACGTGGTTCACCCAGTTTGGGCTACATCCACAGAGAAATAGCCAGTCCTTCCTTTTATATTATCCAACAAACTGAAGAGATACAAACCATAGCAGATTCGCTGTAATTCCCTCTTCGCTCTCAATCTCCTCTCTCTTCATCACTCAGAATACAGATCTACATAGACACAATACAATTCCCTCATATATAACAGAGGGGTTGCCTTCTAGGGCAGAAAACCCTAAATTAAACATAACTTATACCATCAGATCTCCGCCTAATGAACGGCTCAGATCGACTACGAAATTACAACATTTTACAAGGAAATTTTACATCTATTTTTAGCTTCGGGGCTGTTGCCTCCGATCGCCCTGCCAGGGGGGCTCCTAATCAGGATCCACACCCAACATAGGGTTGTTAACGTCTCTACGGACTCCCTGTGACATTTTCTGTAGTATTTTTAACAAGAAATGGGGGACATTTATCTTTTTTCTCTACAATGAAATGTAGCAACAAACCAATATGATATAGAAAATTCATTGCATACCTGCCTTCACAGGTCAAATATTTCTGGAGAATGAATAGAGCACAATTAATCTTTAATCTAAGAATGCAGTATCTATTTTTCCCAGTTAGCGTCCTTATGTCCTTCTTTGAGAAATTGCAAACTCTGTTGTTTATCCACGCTCTTGTTTTCAAACCATTTAATGCCTTCCAATGATAATCCATTTGCTCGCGCAATGGTATTCTCATTCACATTCATACTGAAATCCCCAATTCGAGTTACCTTTCCATTAAACCCCCATGCAAACTTCAATGTAACTTCATCTCCATACCCCTGAAACTTATCCATGAATTCATGCCATCTGTCCTTTATCAACTTCTGCTTACATGCATTGTATTCAGGATTATTCTCAAGCTCCTCTATGGATGATGGCTCATGGTGGTCATACTTCATTTTCATCATGGCTGTGAGAGTTAAATCACAATATGTATCTAGGTGTAAATAGAGGAAAAACAACCCAACATGCCGAGCAATGTATTTAAATATCACATGAGATCAAATAATCAAATAACTCAAGAAACATAACTACTTATGATGAGCACTGGGTAAGGTCTTGAAGTTGGTGTAATTCGGATAGTACCTAAGGGAAGAATGCGATGATGGTAGAGAATGACAGTGATATGGCCAAGAACAAGTTCCATTATAAAAATTATTTCGGATAGACTACTCATCCTTATAACATAATTACCCTAATCCATAAGTGTTATATGTGCATGAGCATTCGACAAATATTTCGATCATGGAGAAAGAGAGATCATAATTACAAGAACATGGCATCTCCAACAAAGACACTTGTCATCAAAATACCAGACACATTAAAAAAATATACGTATATGCCATTATATTTATTGAAAGTCTAGGGCATGGAGTACCAAATGCAAAATAATGGAAGATGGCGAGGGGGATTTCTTAAATATTAATGATCAGTAAGGAAATATTAAGACACTGATACATCATTTTAAGGTTTCATCGAGTCTGCAACATCATAATTATAGTCAACTGAACCATGTGATAATCATATGAAAGAATCAAGTGCATAAATGATGAAATTATCAAGGGGAAGAAATCTTTGATGTAACAAGTTCAGGTGTAGGAAAGCAGCACTTTGTACAAAACGTTATGAAAAAAAATATTGCACCGTTATGATAGATATTACATACCTGCTGTCTTGTCTTGAAATAAGCTCACTGTTTGTCATAGATTTCTTTTCATAATTTTACTGTTTTCTCAAAATTTTATTAATATTAATGATAAAAAAATCAAACCTTTGTTGAAAAGGTGCAATTCCAATAATACTACCACAAGATTCCTACACTTATTATAACAATCCTACACCTATGCCATTTAGTGCTTTTAGAGGTAGCCACAATAAACAAACATTGTTTTCCATCAACATCTTGTGAGTAATCATCACTGAGAAATTCATCACTAATAAAAACTAAAGTGAGTTGTGATACCAGAAAAGGGAAATAAAAATAGAACAAGATGACACCTTCTTGGACCAATCAGAAAATTCTTCATTGAACACTCTAAATTTTGTTGTCATCTAGATGTAAAACTAAATTTCTTCTTAATCCAATACAAAGAAATACCTTCACTAAGGGTACGACATCATTAAAGATTCCTAGTTTTTGAGAAATAGAACTCAAAGCATCATACTCAAATCATCTTAAAACCACTGTCCAAGAATTAAAATGATTAGTTTCAGGGAAAGAGAAAGATAACCGAGTAAATCATCGTGTGCAATTAACTTTGATATCACAGACATGGCCCTGCTGCCCACAGGTGTCTATAGCTTTGACAGGGATGTCTTTTAACCCAACGAAATGTCTGTGTCCCACTCACTAGATATGGATTTAGAGTTATCTTATCTAATTTTAAAATTTAGATGAAGGCCATTGTCTTGGCTTGGTAACTAGCCGACGACAATGCCACTCACAAGAAGTAACATGGATGAACATGTCGGCTCGTGATGAGACCTCCTGTCTTCGAGCTTCTCAGCTAAAATCTATTACTCTGGCTTGGGGACTAGTAACAGTAATGTCATACATGTTAGATCTCATGATTGTGGTATGTCGGCTCATCACGAGACCTCCTATCCTCCATAAATATTTTGTAAACTCTGATTATAATTAACTTCTAAGTTTACTTAATAAGTGGGGAGGCAGATCTATTCCTTAAGTGTAGGTTTTAACCCCGTACAGAAATTACCTGCATACGAATTCTAAAACACAGAAAATAAACAATGCGAGAGCATAACACACGAAACACATATACACAAAGATTTTCCCCTGGATCCCAAAATTGCGACTACTAGCTTGATTTTTCATTATATCCCTTTCAATGTTATAATACATATTTATACATGTCGAAGCATCCAATACCATGGACCGAAAACCATTGCGTCCAAAAACATGTGCGAAAAATCATGCACAAACAATAGGTGGGTCTGCCCAACCTAACATAGGTTCCAAAACCAAAATTTTCTGGGTCGGGGTTACCTGCACCCCTCAAACCCCCTGTGACCCCCCTGTTATGCAATCGGCGCAACGAAGAGGGGGCTCCACCCCCCCTCTAACCGCTCGGTTAACTACGTGGGCTAGTCGTGGAAAGAATATAACACAACCCAACATTCTCCCACTTGTTGTTTTCTTTCCACAGGGGGCCACAAGGGAGCTTAGTCATTTATCCAGCCCTGCAACGCCCATTGTTTCTCTATACCAAGAGAACTTCTTAGAGCTCACATATTTTATCAATGCATCTGTAGTATTCTTCAAGGTGTCCACCTTTACCAACAACACCTTTTTGTCTTATATCATATCCCTCACAAAGGGATACTGAACATCAATGTGCTTTGTCTTTGAATGATATGCAGGGTTCTTTGCCAAGAAAATTGCAGTTTGGCTCTCACAGTCTATCCTTATAGCTCCCTGTACTAACCCCATACTTGAACACAATCTCTGCAACCAAACTAATTCCTTGCTTGCATGAGTGGTTGCCATTTATTCTGCCTCCGTAGTTGATAGCGCCACTACATATTGTTTCTTACTCATCCAACTGACTGCACCTCCAAATAGGTTAAACACATACCCACTTGTAGATCTTCTCTGATCCAGATCTCCAGCCTAGTCTACATCAACAAAGCCATGAATATCAAACACTCTATCCAATCCTGGTCTTCCTTGGTAGCACAAACCATAATCACTAGTGCCATGCAAATACCTGAAAACCCGCTTCACTACTATCCAATGCTCCTTTCCTAGTTTTGACATAAACCTACTCAATGCTCCCACTGCATGTGCAATGTCTGGTATAGTTCAAACCATTGCATACATCAGGCTATCAACTGCACTTGCATATGGAACACGGGACATGTCGTCTTCCTCTTCTTGTGTCTTGGGACACTGTTTAGCAGATAACTTTACACCTATATGAATAGGAACCTTCACCGGTTTACTATCCTGCATATTAAATCTCTGCAATATTGTCTCGACATACTTCCTCTGGTTTAACAAGAGCTTCCTCTTTGCCTAATCTCTTTTAATTTCCATGCCCAAAATATAGTTTGTAGCACCAAGAACTTTCATATCGAATTTGGAGGAAAATTGGGTCTTCAAATCTTGGATAATTTCTTTGTCATTTCCAACCGGAGACATATCATCCACATACAAGACCAAATAAATAACACAATCACCAATTAATTTAAAATACACACAGTGACCTGCTTTGCTTCTAGTGAAGCCAAGTCCCCATATGAATGTATCAAATTTCTGATACCACATCCTTGGTGACTATTTTAACCCATACAGAGACTTCTTTAACTTGCATACCCGTTCTTTCTTACCCTTCACTGCAAAGCCTTCAGGTTGCTCCATGTATATTTCCTCTTCTAGATCCCCTTGAAGAAATGCTGTCTTCACATCCATCTGTTCTACCTCAAAATAAAAAGCAGCAACAATAGATAAAAGTAATCTAATAGAAGTTACCTTGGCAACAGGAGAAAAAATTTCACCAAAATCAATTCCCGGCACCTGGGAATAACCTTTTGCTACCAACCGAGCTTTGTATTTCTCCACCTTCCCTTCTGCATTTGTCTTCTTATTGAACACCCATTTGCTACCAATGGGTTTCCTTCCAGCCAACAACTCCACCAAATCCCAAGCCTCATTTTTGTGCAAAGATGCCATTTCGTCAACCATGGCCTCTTTCCAGAGTTTTCCATCCTCTGAATC
>APFE031463476.1:0-18929 GCA_000404065.3 Pinus taeda
TCCATCCTAATGTCTTGTTTGTGCAGCTGAAACAGGATCTTCTCTGTGTCTTTTTTGTAATTGGGAAGGCCTTGCATTGTAACTGCCATCCCCACAGAAATTTGCTCCATTACTTTGCCTAACAGACTTTTCATCAGGAAATATAGGTACAAGGTGTGATTGAATTATGTAATTCGCCCTCTTGTGGTTCCTGGGTCAGGCACCATTGATCTCCAGACTTTTATTTCATCGTCCGGTTCCAGTTCATTCTTCACCTAGTCTTCCCAATCGTCTATCAGCTTTCGGATGCCCTCATCGGTTTCCTCCTTGTATGTTGCGGCTGCCTCAGCTATGAAGTTCTCGGTGGGCTTACGACGCTTGTGGCCTTCTGCCCTACTTCATCGCTTGGTTACCCTAGCTTCTAGGCCCTTGTTTCCACAACTTCGACCTTGTGGCCTTCTGCCCTGCTTGATCGCTTGGTTACCCGAGGTTTCGGGCCCTTGTTACCACAGCCTCGACCACGTCTTGCTGGAGCCATACCCTGTCAAATTGTAACTTGTATACATTCCCACATTGTTAGTTGCACTAAATCATTCATTTCCACATCACAACTGCATTAACCATTCTTCACTGTCGTTCCTGGCCTGCGACAAATAAAGGTATCCCTGTTCCCATTGGTGGCTAGTAGAAGTGGGATGGGAGCAGGATTCCCTTGGTTTATTTCCATGCCTCTCGCCCTTGCCACTGTTCGGAGATTAGTCACCCCCATGCGGCCATAACCTGGCTCTCAAACCCATCTAGAGCCAGGTATTTATAATGCTATCATGCCTGCAAACCCTTGCCTCTGTCGGCGATGTCCTGTCCACTTTCTGCTCACCTCTCTGCCTCTCAGGCCACCCAGGGTCCTTGACTACTCCTGTATGGTTATGCCTTGCCATTTTCTCGGGTTCGCTCAACCCATTTCCCACCCTACTTGCGTCCCAACACCCTACCTGCGACACTCCCTTGCCACGCTCAACTATGCACAGTAGCCCAAGCGAGGCTTGCCCATTAATCCATATGCCCTTGGGCTAGTGGTTCGGGTCAAGTCAGGTTTCTATGCTCCGCTCAGTATCCATCATCCCATAGCCCCAACTTTTGCTTGAAAGCAAAATTAAAATAGCGCAGAGCTGAGCCATAACTCCCCCTTGCCTTCCTTGGTTCCTCCCTGGCTGGGTTAAGCTTCGTTGGAGTGGCCTCATACCTCTCCCTCCTCCCCAATGACTCTCCCACCACCTTATGGAATTTCCCCCAGAACCCAACCAGAACTTATGAATTGAACAAGTCCAGTACCAGTGTACATACCTAAGAGCTGATGCTTGCCCGCAGACTTGTTTGCTTCACCTCCCTCCTGCTCTGCAGTTCCTGTCTTCACTGCTATACCATTCACCTCCACTGCACGTCGAATAACTCTTCCCACAACGCCACCTTCCCGTAAGTCCCCCTCTGCCACCTTGCCAGCCCACCTCCCGTGCATTCAAGGCAGAGGACACTGCACTCCCTGCCTTGAGCATGTGGGGTGCGACTGCAATGAATTTTATTGTACTAACCATGTCAACTCAGGCTTGGCGCCTCTAACACCGCCCTCATCCTGATCAGGAGCTTAGGTTGTCTGGTTCTATCTCGCCTCATATTTCCTACATTCTTGTTCCAGGATTGTCTCCAAGGATTCAAAGGTTGTGTCCCTTGGTTAGACTGGCCATTGTTTCTCCATACGATCCTACTGGTGGTTGCATCCCCAATTTACCAAGAAATCCGCTCCCTTGTTTCCTTCTCTCCTTACATGTTTGACCTAAATGTAGTCAAATTTGGGGATAATTTCCCATATTTCCTAAATTAATCTTGCTATTCTCCAGCGTTGGTTGCATTTGTCCCACTTAGTGCCATTGTTTTGTTTTGTCACTGTATTGATTACTAAGCTTGAATCCCCCTCCACTTCCAGGTTTCTGTACCCCAGTCTGATTGATATTAATAGGCCCTGTCTAACTGCGGCAAACTCTGCCTCATTATTGCTGGCAATCCCACATCTTTCTGCATAGATGAGGCGGGTGTTGGGTTGGGAGTCTCGAAAGAGGCCCCCAAGACCTGCTTCACCCAGGTTGCCTTTGGAGGCCCTGTCAAAGTTAAGTTTGATGACTCCTTCTACCGGTGGGATAAAATGGGACTTGTAGCTCATGGTCGTGTTGCTTGTCTTCCATGCTTTGTTGTTGATCATCCCTGGAGTTAAATTTAGTTTTTGTAGTATTCGTCCTTCTTGGAGCGACACCTGCCAATCTTCCTCTTTCCAGGATTCTGCCAAGATTGTTTCCCTGATTTTCTATACAATGCCTTCCCACACTTTTTCCTGTGAGGTTGTTTTATGCTTGAAAATTTTGTGATTTCTCTCCTTCCATATGGCCCATAGGGTGAATCCAAGGCTTAGGTTCCAAGCTCTGTTTACCACGGGGCTAGAATAGAGGTGGGTTTTCCATAGTGGTATTATTCCTCCGATATTGATTTGATCTCTATCCAGCCTTCAAAAATATCTCGCATTTGTCTCCATTTCTGCTCCGCAAATGGGCAGTTGTTGAGGATATGTTATGTATCTTCCTCATTTTGGTTGCATAGCCCACATAGGGAGGGCCCCTAGAATCCTTTTTTCTATAACTAATCCCAGGTCAGGATGCGCCCTTTGCTAACCACCCATAGGGAGTGGGTTACCTTGGGCCACCATCCCCCTTTCCAAATCTTTTTCCGTATTTTATCATGTCCTTCCTGTTCTTGTCGGTTTTGAATATCATATGCTTCGCTTATGGAAAAGGTTCATTTGGTGGCATGTCCCCATCTCAAAATGTTATCATCGTGATGTATTGTTATCTTCTTTTTCCTTCACTCTTTATCTAAGTTGTTCCATTGGTTTATCTAAACCTCTTGTTCCCAGTCTTCTCTAGTCTTCCATTTCCGCCAACTTTCCTTTCCCTGCTCCTCCTTCCAGCACTGTTCCACTACCTGGGTATTGTTGTTTCGGATCTGCTGGTATATTTCTGTGATCTCTTGTTTCTCTCACAGTTTCTCTCTTTGCTGCCAGGATTCCTCCCAGAAGTGGGTTGTTTTTCCATTACGAACTTCCTAGAAGGTGTGTTGTTGTATGAGGTGTCTATTGTTTGCCGCTAGATTCTAGATCATTGATCCCTTAGGGGGGTCTTGGTATCTAAGGATATCCTCTGTTTTCGCGGGCATGGTATACTTGTGAGTCTAGATTTGCTTCCATAGGTCCTTTCCCCCATTCATCCAATGCTACCAAAGTTTGGCCCCCATGGTTTGGTTCAAGAGGTAGGGGTCTCTAAGTCCTAAGTCTCCTTCCTCCTTTTTCTTAATGAGGCCCTACCATGACACCAAAGCCCATTCCTTGAGCTGATGGGCAGCTCCCCATAGGAATTTTTTTGAAAATGTCAACCATCTTGGCGCATGCTCCTTTTGTGGCCGCCATTCCTAATAGTTGGTAGATGGGGATCGACTGAAGAATTGTTCTTCCAGCTATATTTAGTGATCGAAAGGTCCAACATTTGAGTTTACCCTGTAGTTTTTGGAGGGTGTTTTTCCAGCAGTTGTTTCTTAATGGATTTTCCGAGAGAGGCATACCCAGGTATTTAGTGGGGAGGGTTCCAGTGCTGAAGCCTAGGATTCTAGTCAGGTAAGTTTTAACATTTCCCTGAGTGTTGAAAAATAATATGCAATATTTTTCTTTATTAATCATGGTTCCTGAGGCTTCCATAAAGGTACTAAGGATATTCCTTATACTATGGGCTTATCTCAGGGTGGCTTGGCAGTAGAGCATAATATCATCCACAAATTGCTGGTGGGTGATGGGTAGGTCATTCCCCCAAATTCTAAGCCCTTGGAGTTGGGAGGAGCATACCTGTTTCTTCATATATCTACCCAACCCATCAACTGCGAGGATGAATATGAAGGGTGAAATCGGGTCCCCTTGTCTTAGACCTCGGGATGGGTTGAAAATCCTTGTGGGGTTTCCATTAAGCAGGCTGGAGAAGATCGGCAAGGATATCATTGCTAAGATCTAGTTGATCCATCTTTGGGCAAAGCCATATGATTTGAGGATACTCGTAAGGTAGCCCCAGCTCAGTTTGTCATAGGCTTTTGAGAGATCTAGTTTAATCATCATGCCTGGGATCTTCTAGGCTTTGAGGGAGTGGACTACCTCCTGGGATGAAATAAAGCCATTAAGGATTTGGCAACCTTCCACAAAGCCTGTTTGTTTAGTTAAAATAAGACTGGGAGAAGGGGTTTCAGACGCTTAACAATCAGAGTGGCGATAATCTTGTAAATGACATTACACAAGGCAATTGGCTGAAATCCTTGAGGATCCTTAGATTTCGCTGACTTAGGAACCAGACTAATGAAGGTAGAGTTGAGACTAGGACATACCTTTTGGTTACATATTGATTCCTCCACGACCTCCATGATGTCTTGCCCCATGAATGGCCAGGTAGCATGGTAGAATTCAACAGTGAATCTGTATGGGCTTGGGGCTTTGTTCCTTGGCATGCCTTTTACTATTTCCTCTACTTCTTTCGTAACTGCCCACATCAGTGCCTTGTTTTGGTCTTTCGTTATCATCTTGGGGATTTTCTGTGTAATTCTTTGGGTGGCTTCCTCCATGTTTGCCATGTTCTCTATGAGTAGGTCTTTGAAGTAATTTACCAGCAGGCCTTCCATCTCTTCGTGTTCTGTTATACGTTGTCCTTTTGCATTTTCAAGAGAGTAAATGCAGTTGTGCTTCCTGTGGTTCACCATAGCTTTATGAAAAAATCTCGTGTTGCTTTCTCCTTCCTTCAACCATTGAACCCACGATTTTTTCCTCCACATGATTTCTTCCTGCTATCTTCGTTCCTCTATTTGTTTGATCGATAACCCTTCTTCCCACACCATGTCTTCCATTCTTCCCTCTTTTATCATCTTTTCTTGTATGTTTGCCTTACGTTGGCTGAGTTCCATCTGGTCTCTAAGGATGTCGCCAAACTCCTCCTTGTTCCACTTTTTGAGTCTCCTCTTTAATTCCTTTAACTTCAGTTGGAAGGTATGCATTTTGTTGCGGCCCTATTGGGTACTTTGTGTCCACCATTCCTCCATATTTGTAAGGATATCTGGGTTTCTGAGCCAAAAGGCTTCAAACCTGAACAACCTATTCTTAGGTCGAGCTTTTAAATCCACTTCCAGGCGAACCTGCCAGTGATCCAACCCCATGCATGGGAGTATCATTACCTCTATGAAGATATATTTACTCATAAGCTATTATGAGATTAAGAACGTGTCCAAGCGGCTTCTATTTGGTGTATACCCCCTCTTCTGTTGTTCCAGGTATGGATGCCATTAATTGTTTCTTTATCCACTAACCGAAGGTTGGTGATGGTTTCGCTGAAGGCTTCCATGCCTGGGTCAGCCCTCCTTATTCATCCCTTTGTTTCCCCTAGGTTTGTGATCATATTGAAGTCGCCTCCTACTATCCATAGCTTGTCTGTGTATATATTCCGTAGGGCCCTCAAGCTGAGGAGGAGGGATCCTCTTTCTCCTGGGAGGTGCGGTCCATACACCCTGGACAGCAGAGCCCATTCGCTTGATCCTAGGTTTTGGAATTTCCCTGTGAGAATTCGGGTTAGACTTACCCATTCTTCTAATTTCACTTTCGTTGGGTTCCATAATATTGCCAATCCACCTGCGCTCCCATTTGCATCCTGGGCAATGACTTGGTATTCTGGCCTGAAGTTTTCCATTATGTCTTTTAACTTTTTTTCACTAATTTTAGTCTCTTGTATTATCATTATGCTTGGCTTATCCTTTTTAAGTCTCTCCTTAAGGTACCTTTGTTTGCCTCTACTATTGAGGCCTCTAATATTCTAGGTGTTGATGATCATTTTAACAATTTTATCATCTGTTGGAAGATCTCTGAAAATGGCACTACTCGTCTTGAGTTCACCAGTAATTCCCCTACCATTTGTGTGGATTCATTCATCGTTTTCCTTTCTCTTTTTCCACCCATTTTTCTTGTGTTCCTATCTCCTGTCCTTAAATTGCTTGTGCCCCCAGCTGTTCCGGTTGGCTTATGATTGCCGAGTTCTATTTGTCTCTATATCTTTGGAAGGTTTCTTTGCAGAGTTGTTTCTGATATTCCGGGATGAATCTTTTGTCCAAGTGTCTCCATTCCTGCAATAACCTCTTCATAACTTGTTCCTCTATGTTGAGATCATCTTTCTGGTTGTCTATCTCTATTAGGGTTTCCACCATTTGCATGTTTTCTTCAGGTCGTTGCTCTTCCTTTGTCATCATTTCCTTTTTTCCCCCTTCTGCTCCTTTATCTTCCTGGTTTTCTTTTTCCTAAGTGTTGACCTCCATCACCGCCTCTATGTCTTCTTCCTGTAGGACCGAAAATCTATTTTGCTACCTTCGTTCCTTCTCTTCTTGATGTACCTTGTGGTTCCCGGCTTGTCACGAGGTTCTTTTCTTCCTTTGCACTTATTTGTAACCGTCTCCTTCCACTTTTGCCCTATGATCTCCTTCCCTTTCCTCCATCAAGTGGTTACCTGTCTCGTTTAGGGGGTAGGATCAAAATAGGTGGCCATATTCATGTCATCTGTGACACCGAACAAAATGTGCCCATAGTCTATCGGTTGCGACCATACCTCGTCATGGTACTCTAGCTCATTGTAGTCTGGGAGTGGTTTCGTAATGTTCATGTATACACAGATTCTAGCGTAGGAGGTATATCGGACTTTTCTTGTCAAGTCAACTACCTTTGCAAAAGTGCCGATAGAGTTTATGATGCCTTCTAGTATCTCCGAATCCCAGAAGTCCATTGGGAGTCCGAAGAGTCGAACCCATATTGGAGTTGCTAGGAGTTTCTCCTGGTCCGGGTTGTAGCATTCTTCCCAATGTCTGATGAAGTAGCCAACATTGTTGAAGAAGTATGGTCCATCTTCGAATATCCTCTCTTTATCTTCCAATTTGAGAAGATCACTGTGAAGAACCCTTTTGCTCCCAGCTTGAGATTTGTGTGCCCTTTTGGCTGCCATCGGTGTTGAATCCATTTTATCAGTTCTTTCTCTGTCGGACATGCCCTATAAATTTGCAGATGAGAGCATGGTCCTTCATTTACCTTTTGTATTCTTCCAGTTTATTGTTCGGGATAACGAATCTGGGTTTTTTTGTGGCCCTTGGAAGACATCTCCCACCCAATCCTGCTTGCCATTTGGCACCCAAAACTGGGATCCCTTTACCTTTTCCCCCATTCCCACCTGTCGCTCCGTATTGGCTTGATTCGCCTGCTGCTACGTTCCTATAGGAGGGGATCTCTTCCCCCATCATGCCACTCATCCTTTGCTTCATCGCAATATTCCTCATGGTGCGACCTCTATTTTTCTCTGTGGTTGCAGGTTTGGCAGGGTCGAGACCAGGCTCCCCGAAACCCTAGCGACCGACTCCTCTAATTCACTCTACCATCGTTCTCATGCCCACTTAAAAAAATATCAATTTACTTATGTAACTGACATTAATATTATATTACTATAAGTTTTCATTGCTATATATATAACTTTTAAACTTTTTAATTTAACCTCCTACATTGCTATAAAATCTTTCCTCCCATTGACAATTGAAAACAAAAACAACATGTTATACTTTTAACAAAATCTTCACTTTTACACTTTATACTTCAAAATTAATTTATTATTTTAATTTTTAATGTACTCAATGTTTTATATAATCTAAACATATATATATTTATTACAAAAATATGAAAAGTGTTATATAATTCAAACATATTGTTGTTATAGAAATCTGAAAGTGTTGCAGGTAGAATAACAAAATAAACTTTAAAGTGTTTACCCTCACCCTCTTAAAATGACTTGTCCCCAATTTCAAAATCTATTTCCAAATACATTTAGAGAAATTCCGAGTGATTTTTTCGAACATTCAGTAATATCCCTCATATTGCACATTTTTTTTTTCTTTCTAAATAAAAATATCATTCAAATCATCAATGCGACCCTAATTAGGCTCTTAATATTTCAAATACACCCTTAATTGCGAAATTGTTATCTTAAGTAAATCAACTCTTAAAAGATTATTACATAATTCTAATTTTAAAAACTCTCTATCTAGTTTTCCTTTACTTTACAAACTCATAATACATTCTAACGTCATGGTAATTTATTGTTATATTTATTGTTATATTTTTTATTTCTTCTTATACTTGTACTAAAATAATCCTTAATTAAAATATAATTTTCCATGTGAGAAATCCTGATTCAATTATACATACTTTGTCACCCCTATCTATGTTCGCATTATGTTGTGATTCAACTTGATTCTCTTATTAATTCCCACATACCTTGATTATGAATACATCTATTACATGGTCACGGGTCCTTGTAAAGTTTCTAGTACAATTTCCCTGAAATGAAATATGGTTAATGGTTATATTTAGTTTGTATGGTGTTATGGATATTTTATTGGATGATTTGTCACAATAGATTTGATAATATTATATTAAAATTTTGAAAATTCTACATTATTACATTTTTATTAAATTTTAAGATCTATAGATTTAATTGTAATTAGTGCATGCATGCGGATGGAAATTATGCAGAAAAAAATAGTGAACGTAAAAATAAGCTCAGAGACACACATAAGATGCAAGATATGCTCTGGGAAAGCCTTTCGGGAGAAAATCCAGCTAGAAGGTGAGGTTGCTTCGCTCTCTTTGTCTGCCAGGAAATATGACTGCAGGTATAAAAAAGTAAGGCATGTGGCTCTTGGGCTAGCACAGTGCACCGATCCTCTCTGTGTGCTTTAACTCCTATCTCTCTTGACTATCTTTGCTCAGCTATGGAACAAAATTCTCTCAAAAGAATGAAATGTCTTTTCCTCCTAGTGGCTTGGTTATAACATAGTCTGGTACCCTACTAGTGGTTAAGTTTGACTTCATCAACTCTTAACTAGAGTTACAATATAGACTCTTCCAGAGTCTTTTACATCAAAAACACATGGCTAGCCCCTTTTCCATGAATAATGATGGCTAACGCAGCATCCTCTCGAACCATGGTGGTGAAAACAATAAGGTCAACTTTTGAGTGGCATAAATTTCGCATACGAGTTCTGATTGATGTGATTCTTATGTCGTTGGAAAAGTATATGTGAGTATTATAACATGAAAAGGTGCAATGCAATATAGACAAAGTTTTGCCCCACAAAAAATGTCATTTGATGCTTCAAAACGCTCCCAGAAGGTTTTAGACCTTGTTTTACCAAATTGGGTTCCGTTGGTAAAAATGATCTCGTGAGTTGTTTCCTTCACTTTTTCCAGTCCAAATACATCCATATGGATGACAAAAAATATAATGATCCAATCTAGATAAATATCAGTCCTATATTTTTCCGAGAGCTACGTGTCGCACGATCTGAACGCTCTTATTTTTGCGAGGAGATCAATAGATGAAGATCACTAAGGTAGTTTTGGTGTAAATACCCAATCTCACACCATCGTGACCTTCCTTCATTTGGTTTGCTCCACTTTGGAGTCAAAAGTTGTGTCTTTGTTCTTAGAGTTTCTTTTTTTTATTTGATGTTGGTGACCCTAGCTTACAACTATGGTTATTTAGTTGGCAAATTTATTTTCCACAATCACTGACCTACCAGGAATTTAGAGTGGAAAAGGATTCAACCTATTGAGGATTTGTCGACTAGCAAGGTGGAAGTATCTATCTTCTTGTCGGGTAACAATGGGGATTCCTATTTTTTTCCCTTTCATAAATTTTATTGACTGCTATCTTTCATACCCATTCTATGTTTTATCTGATACTTGCATGGTTTTACAATGTGGCTTCTTGCCTCACGTTGTTGGTGTCGAAACTTGGTTCTAGCTTGTCAATCCCTCAACTTAAAGGTAACCCTCTTCTTCAAATTGTACACTTGGGTTTTGCAAGGTTATTTTACACAAATCTTACCCACTAGGTTTTCTTTGTCTAACGAACTTTTTTCTTAATGGTGTGCTAGGGTCCTCTTGTGGAGGGAGTCCACTATAGGTAGAAAACCCATTTGTCCTTGCACGACACTATCAATTCTATTTTTGAAGATTGTCAGATAGAGGGTTTTTTTCCCTTTGTCTTTTATTTAACCTCTGATTCTTGATTGCACGTAAGTTTCATTGTAGTGAGTGCGGCCTTACCCATGTGCCCAAAATATTCAATTGTTGTTGGGGTGTTTTTTTATTGCAACACCTTATTGTTCCCTTAACGCCAACTTCATTTCTCTAGGTTCTATCTTTTCTCTCTGCGATCGTCCTTCTCTACAACTCATGAAGAATTTTATTGATTAACAATTTTTGCAAAATATAGGAAGGAACATTTGGGTTATTCGACATTTGTTTCCTTGTAACAAAAATATCAAAGAGTCAACCTTTATTTGCTAGAATTGAGAAAAGAACCCTTGAGTAAATTATCCATATTCATTTATATTATGCTCTTCTGTTATATAAGATACATAGGAGACGAAGTCCCATATTGGTCTCAGTTTGTCTCTTCCAGAAATGTAATTTTTTTTTTCTATAGGAACATAGCCTAAAGCGACACTCATAGTCAAGACTTATATCTCTACTAAGAACTAATATTTCTTTATTATGTTTTTTGTGAATACAATGTTACAATTTCCTTAAAAAAATTCTTCATACAGAAATTACATTTGCAATGTAGTATATCTTGTTTTCTCTAGTTCAGTTCACACCCTAAGTGCTCTTCTATGTTTCTTTTCGACTCCATTTCCTTCAGAGTTTATTTTGTTATGATTATGTTTATTTACCCTCATGAAAGGATTACATATTTTTTTGCATCCTATTTCAGAATGAGGGTTTTATACTGTTGATTCTCAATAACTTATACAATAGTAATGTTTTGTCTTCCTTTTTTTACAGTCACTAAAAGAGGATAGAAAAATTTCTACAGTGTAGAACCATAACCTTCACATGCATGTAGAACCTCCACATCATACTAATTGCAAATTTCAAGGGAACAACATACAAAAATCTAGAGATTAATAAAAATATGATAGAACTTGAAAAATGATGGAAATTCTTAGAAGGACGACAAATATACCTTAAAATCCATTTTGGACTGCACGATAGCCGAGAGGCTGAGGAATTTACCATTAAATCCATTATGAACCATGCAAGATCTGTTTGAGTAAACAACTTGTGGACTGTGTTATTGAAACAAGGAGGAAATTAGATAGAACCCTAACTCTTTTCATAGAGGTAGAGCTTTGACAACAGAAAGAAAACAAAGAAAATGAACGGAACCTCCATCTCTTGAAATATCCTAGCCATTTCAATTTCCTCAATTGCCACGTTAACAATGGAAAATTAGGCCATGCTTAAATCTTTTCGATTCACTCACTCAATCGCCACCATACTTGTCACGCCCCTACCCTAGCGGTAGTATTTCAACCGCACGAAGGGGGGTGCAGCACCACCACCCATTTTCTTTTTAACAATACTCATAAGTGTGGACTACGCCTACTTTCTATACTTAGTCTATTTTTCAACTTTTCTAAATATACATTCACATACACAGCGGAAACATTCAATTATTCATCTTCATCGTTATTACCATTTACACATATGCACAATGAATATTTAACGGGAGGGGAAACTTCCTGAAATATGTGTCTGATCGATGATAATAACAATATTTTGCAAAATATACAAGTTACAGTCTTTGCAGGGAAACCCCAAGTTTCCTCCTTACAATTTCTGCCACAACTGTGCAACTTCGTTGTTCGGCCCGCGCCCGTCGTTCAGCTACCTTCGTGTAGCATTGCGCGGTCGTGTTACCCACCCGCGCACACTCGCATCTCATACACGCCATGCCACCAACTCATCGTGTTCACCTTTCAACTTGTCGCGCCGTTCACCGTCGCACCGTCACACTGGCTTGTCGTGCCCACGATCGTGTCACCGACTCGCGGGTCGCCCAACTCGACCTTGGGTGTGCCTGCCCGCTCGTCGTTCACACCGCCCAACACTCCAATGTGCGGTCACCCGATTCGCCATGCTAACCACCGCCGTGGTTACCCGACTTGTTGCACCAACATTCACTCCACGGTTCGCTCGACCCGCGATCGCCTCAACTTGTTGCGCCAACCCGCCCTACCGCGGTTTGCCCGACTCGTCGCACTTCCGTTCAACTCACCTGGGCACCTCCACCCAACTCGTCGTTCAACTGACCAAGTCACCAAACGCACCCATTCATCGTTCAGCTATCCGCCCACTGTGGCAGCTCGTCGCACCACCGAGTGCGGCTGTCGTTCAGCCAGCCTAACCTGCGGTTGCTTCCGTCGCTCGACCTACGGTTTAACTCACCCAATTGACCTGCGACTTCGCACACTAGCTTGTCCACTGCAACCTGAACGACTCGCAACCCGATATGCGATCTCCGTTCTTCGACTCCGTGCTTCGGCCCAAGAGTCCACCTGCACTTCGCCACTGTTTCAGACCTCCAAGTTAGCTCGCCCTCCTTAGCTCACATGAACACTTGAAAAATTTGCTTCATGACTTCTCCACCATTTCTCCGCTTGGTTTATATGGTCGTTCGACCTTCGGTTGGGGCTTCGACTCACCAAGCTGACCCACCGTTTGGTTGAACTTCCCCTTCGTCTTGTCGACCTATGGTGTGGGTGCCCATACATGGAACCACCCTCCATATAAATTCGCCACCACTTGCACACTTAGTCACTTTCGCAATGACTCTTCATGTGATCGCATCGGCTAGTTTCCTTCATTCAGTCAGCTCGTCGCACTGTGTGGGCGCACCTTGACTCGCCGGTTGAACTGCTCAGCTTTTTACTTGCCCGTCGTGCACCCTTGTCGACTCTCCGCATCACACAATGACTCGTGGGCCTTACAATACCTGTGGCAAGAGCGACCAAATCACGTTTAAAATTTATCTAATTTCAAATTTATTGAATTTCAATTGAAACATTTTGCAATTTTGTAAATCGCAACCTTTAATTAGCTGATAAGATGAAGTATATTTGATGGACAATAAATCCTCCCCATTCATTAAAAAAAATTCCACAACCCCACATCCACTCAAACTGGATATATATACGCCTATTGACGAACTAAAAAATTGTTTGATATCATATCATGTGTGGCTAAGGTTCGACTGAAGTAGTCTTATTTAATTAAAATAAAATTTTAAAAAATCACACTCCTCATAATTATTGAGGTTTATTAATTATTCATCGTACAAGTCTCTTCGAACTCTTGTGGCCGTAAGGGAAGATTGGCCCATCCCACTTGGAAAAAAAAAGGGAACACTGACCCATCCACGTCACTTTCAGGGAAAATTTTAGGCGCTAATATTCGTAGGTGGGCCAATTTTCTATGTTTTTTCTAAAAAAATGATTCAAGAATTTCAAATTTTTCTAAAAATGATTCGCTAAATTTTTATAGTATAAAATTATTTTACCTTAAAGATCGTCATAATTTTATAGAGACTATATAAAAGATCATTATAAATTTGAATAGTTTTACAAATATATCACTAAGCATTTAACAGTTTGCACATTAAAAACTAGTAAAATTCGCCAAACTTTCCAAACTTTAAAATAAATTTCCATCCTTAAAATTTTCATTAATCCCCTTCACTCATTAAAACCTATAACCATAAACAAACTGAGTTTTATCGTACACCACTTATATGCAATATTACCTTGCGTTCAAATCATGCCTTCCAAAATTGTATCGTCGTAAGGTGAACTAGAAATTTTAAAAATTCTGAAAATTTGTATTGAGGATTGACCTTAGAATATGCAGTGACCAAGGAAGTGCATATGATTGACTACGACGCAATAGGGAAAACATATCCGTTCCAATAGATTTCCACAGATTAATGAGCCATTGATTGGAAGCTGCCGCGAAAAATATACCTGAGAAAATAAGATGCACTCGTTTTGTTTGTCCATACCGTGTGGGTTTTTATGGTTAAGGAAAAAGGAAAATATAGGTATTCTTTATTAAATCGTAAGTTACTTTAAAGTTAAAATATCCCGTTGAAGTGAAACTTAAATAATATATATCATTTGGGGAAGGTTTTGGTAACCAAGGGCTTATGAGGGTAATTTATAATAATGATATTGGATTTAAGTTTGTAGAACTAAATTATAATTTTAGTTATTGTATTAATTAAATAACTAGCACAGTTATATAATTTAAATTATTGGTAAATTTTAATAGATATCAATTCATGATAAACATCAAAACACTTATTCCATGATATATTTCTGACAATGTTTAGAATAAAAAAATCATAAAAATTAAATTATATCTTTATTTTAAATTATTTTTCTTACTATTCTAGGGGCAGTTCCTGGTAAATTTTAATAAATATCAATTCATGATAAACATCAAAATACTTATTCCATGATATATCTCTGACAATTAGAATAAAAAAAAATCATAAAAAAAAAATTATATCTTTATTTAAAATTATTATTATTACTATTCTAGGGGTAGTTCAATTAGTAATTGAAGTAATGTGAGTCTTGAGAAAACCGAGAGATCCAAGGTTCAAATCCCTTGGTTGTTGGTTTACAGATAGGAGGACATGATAAAAAATAAAAATGTGTTGGACAGTCCATGGAGATTAAAATTTGAGTTGAAAAAAGGGGCGCAAGATGTCGTTTTGAATACGATGACTAGAGTAGATGTAGCAATCACCATATATTTTCCATCATAAGCTTCCTATGAAAGGTACACACGAGAAGACAAGAGGCACACGACAACAATCTTTTCGTTTGTCCATCTCATGGGTTTCTCAATTTTCATTTTATAGTTGTGGAAAAATATTGTGGGTATTATATTTAGGGGTCAACAATGGAGTCAAAAGACATTTCTTTTTTATATGAGCAAGTGATTCATGCTTGCAGTTGGATAGTAGCAATCTTGCTTGAGCTAGGACAAGAATCATTTTTCTTTTGAGCAACCATTTGTTGAGATTAGGTAGACACAAATTGTTCGAAATGATAGGAGAACATTGATTAAGCCATGAAATCTTTTGGGTGTTTAGGCCTGTTACGGGTCATGCTATGGATTTTCCAACTTACATGCCTCATTTCCTCCCATCCCATTTGTACAGGAAAGGATATATAGTGTTTCAGACTACATACAACTAATTGAAGGACCCTCAAGGGAACCTCTACACCTGGAACTTAGGGAACGATACCAAGGGGTTTATTTGCAATTTTCTGTGAAATATGTGCTCGAAAACCGATGATAATAAAGTGTTGTCAAATTTTCTTTCAGATGTGGGACTTCAAGGTGTTGACTAATCCTTCAGGATTCTTGTATAATGTTAATTAATATTAGTTGATAGTTTTTCTTGTATTTATCGTTAATAAGTTATGGAGAAGTTATTCATACATAATTGTTTCCCTCAATTTTCAGTTGTATAAATGTCATGTTTTTTATATTAATAATATAGTTTCTCTTTTGTGAAGTTTATTCACGGGCCTATCTATAGTGTCATCAGAGCACCGGTGAGTTTATAAACTCCATGATTTGAAGATTGATTGGTGTGGCTGCATTCAGAAGTTGCAGAGAATATGGAATGTGTTTTGACGAGCCGCGAAGGATATGGTCTTTGAAAAGACCAAAGATACATGTGTATAGGTGAAATCGATGGTGGCTTGTGGTGGACATTAAATCATGCGCAAGTCAAAGATCTGAATGGTGTTGCGACAAGGTTAATTGGGATAATTTTAATCGGCTTGGGGGTGTCTCAAAATTGTTTCATCAAATCTGCCCATGACACAATCAACGATTGGCATTGATTGCGCCACCCCTCTCCGAAAATTCTAAATAGTTTTTCTGTTGTGGATTTTATTCACAGGCCTATCTACAAACCATTTTAAGATCCAAAAAAGTACAAAAAACTTGTTGGAAGTTTGATTTATCTTACGACTACTCGTCCTGACATAAGTTTTGATATAGGAATACTTTACAGGTTTATGTATCTACTCGTGAAGGTCATTGGGTCACAACAAAACGAGTGCTCAATTATTTAAAAGGCACTAAGTCGTATGGCATCAAATATTCTAAAGTCTCAAACTTCCATCTCACTGGTTATTCAAATGTCGATTTTAGGTTATTTGACGAATCTTGGATCAACCACTATCACTTAGAGGTCACGAAAAAAATATGTTCCTATTGGTTCTGCCATTGAAGTTGAATATGTTGTTGCAACTCACACTACAAAAGAAATTGTTTGGCTTCAGAAAATACTTGAAGATTTGCAGGAGAAACAAAAGACTTAATGCCTCTCTTTATTGACAACACTTCTACAATTCAATTGGCCAATAATCCTAAAATCCATGATCGAATTAAACATATAAACACAAAATATCACTTGATTCGACATCATGTAGCGCTGAAACCATTCATTTGACACATTGTCCCAATTTAGACCAAACCACATATGTTTTTAACAAAGCATTGGGACATGAAAAAGTTTGAAAAGTTCAGAATTTTTCTTGGCATGTCAGATATCCCTTTGGATTAAGGGGGAACGTTGACTAATCCTTTGGGATTACCTTTTATATTATTAATTAGTATTAGCTGGTATTATTTACCATATATCTCATTAGTAATTTATGGAGAAGTTATTTGAACATAACTATCTCTCTCAATTTTCAGTTGTATAAATATCAAGTTTCTAATATCAATAAGATAGTTTTTGTGTTGTGGAGTTTATTCACGGGCATGTCTATACAAGGTGAGTTCCCATATGGAGTAAATTACTGTGGGAGTATGTTTGGCTTGAGTCTATCTCAAAATAGTCTCACGTGGACCATTCCTAAGTAGTTATGCCAATGGCTTCCTTATCTGGTAACACTCCAAAACCAGTTTACGGGATGTAATCCTGCTAAGATTCATAATTGCACATACCTCAATATCCTCCACTTGAATGGAAATCAACTCATAGGGGAGATTCCCTAGAAATTGACATGGTTCGATCGTCTTAAGGACTTCAATGTAGCAAACAACAAGCTTACTGGAAATATGCCTTCATTCCCTCACAACATTAGCACCTCTAATTTTTAGGGTAACCCTGGACTATGTGGGTCTCCCCTTTCCAAAGCATGTGGGTCGACCAATGGGCCAGTAAATCCGAAGGCTATCGCGACTTTTGTCCTCTTTGACATTGTGTTAATTGTCTGGATTTTAGTTGGCCTTTGGTGGATGATTTCTAAAGAAAAAGGCAAAAGATCTGTTAAAATCCCACTGCCAAGTACGAAAGAGCCCAATTATTGGTAGAAATATGTCCAAGCTCAGAGATTTGTTAAAGTTTGCTTGTTCGAGATGCTCATTAGGAAGATCATATTGGTTGATCGTGTCGCTCTCATCGACAACTTTAGAAAAGACAATAATGTTTTGCATGGAAGGACAAGAACAATCTACAAAGCTAAGATGTCATATCAATATTTGTTGGTAGTAAAAAGAATCTAGCCATGTTCAGTACAGGCTAAAAAATATTTCAAGTGCAAGATGAAGGCATTGGCCCACTTGAGGCACCAAAATCTTGTTCGCTCTTCTAGGCTACTACATTTCATATGAAGAGAAGTTGTTGGTATACAAATACATGGCGAGAGGAACACTCCTCAACTGCCTCCATGGTCTCCAAGGTGAGTGGAATACCCTCGACTTGGAGACAAGATTGGATATTTGTACCTGAACAATGAGAGGATTGGCATGGCTTCACCACAACTTGACTAAGGATGTGTAGTGTAAGAATGAAATATCTTAGAAACCCTCCTAAAATGTGATCCTCACAAACAATCCATAAGTGTTGGATCTCCCATAACTCTTACTCATTGCTAGTCCTCACATCTTAAAGAATTTTTTCAATGGAGTTTACATGCAATCGCTGGAAGAACCAGCTTGGGGAGGTGGATTCTAGAAGAATCATATACAACTTAAATTATGTTGGTGGTTTGACTCGTTAGAAGTCTTTAGTCATAGTATAATACTATTCTCATGAATATATACAATGTTTTATCCCTATAAATAAACTTGCCTTAACAAATAGCTAGCAAATATAAGGAAAAACAACAGTGTTACATATCATTCTTGGAAATTCAACAAACCTTTCTAACATATTAATATAGGAACAATTGGTGAATCTATACTAAATAAAGAGCTAGGAAGCAAACACACTTGGAAAGCATAGGGAAGGAACCAAGAAAATCATGTGTTATGTTGCATTCTTGGTAGGACAAGAAATTTGATATAACATATTAATATAAGAGAAATTGGTTTATCTTTACTCAATAAAAAAAGTCTAAACACATATAAAATAAGTGTTATGTGTCATAATTGATAATAAATGGCAACAATAATGAAAGTTCTAGCTTTCTATTCCTTTGATCATAATTATTTCTTTAAATGGACCAAACCAACCTTAAGGTTTGTATTTTCTAAATCATGGTTTCTATTTTGTTTGTCTCTCAATTATGTTAATTTCATTTGTTGATAATAATATAAAAATAATATTGTGAAGAAGGCCATATATACATTGATAAATTTGTTAAAAACAACACACTCCATAGTCTTTCTATTTGTGATTCAAAGACCTTTGCACTTATGCAACTTTGATATTCATAATGATATTAGTAAAAATAATAACATTGTTGGAGTGGATATAAATCATTCAGGTCAAGCAAAGGAGAAACCAAGGGACTAAATATTTTAAGAATACCTTACCTCAAGTAGCTATCGTGACTATCTTAAGCGTTTTTTGTATTTCCTTTAGTAATCGACAAACAAGTATTACATATTTACATGCAAGGATAAATAAGTAGACCAA
>APFE031463478.1:0-12474 GCA_000404065.3 Pinus taeda
CCATACAAACTGATTTGGTTCCAAATATAAAGTTGCAATATGTACCTTTTGTGTGTTTTGCACATTATTGAGATCGAAGAATTGCTCCATCTGTAATATCCATGTTGCGGGATCCTTCCCACCAAACTTCCTCATATCGATTTTTGGAATGTGGTGCGTCTTCAATCCAAAATTAGAGTCTATGAAATCATGATTAACATTTCCTTTGTTTTCATCACGAGTTTCCTTTACTCCCCTTTCACCATTAGTAAGTATTTCTTGAAGAAAATTTGTCAAATCTGCCTTCAAATCTACCATGTCTGTCTTCAACTCTGTCTTCAAATCTATTTTCAAATCATCCATCTTAGCTTCCATGCCTTTTATCTTAGATTCCACACCGTTTATCTTAGATTCCACGCCATTTATCTTAGCTTCGGTTAGCTTTTGTGAGCGTGACATTTGTTGCACTTGTTCTTGTAATTTTGATATATCATGTAACATTTCTTCCTCTTCTTCATGAGTCATGCTAGAGCTTTCAGGTTCCTTACTAGGGTTTGCATTTTCTTCCTCAGGATCGTACTCGATATAATTCTCTACTATGCCTTTGAATTCCTTCAAAATAAATTTTCAAACCAATCTTAAGCAAAAATTTAAAAGAATCTACACACCTTTTTTCACTTTGTAGGAGCTCGATATTGCCTCTGATGTATCTCTGTACTTTCGGATCATCTAGTTCTGAAATTGCAACTTGTAGTAGCCCTTTGTGTCCTCTTTCCAATGCCACCAATATGATCCAAATTGGATTCTCCAATGAAGAGGTATGCAAAATCTCCCACAGTGGCCTGCTTATAGACTAGTTCAGTAGAGCGAACTTGTATGACATACCACGAGTCACTGTTTCAACCTTTGGCTCTAAAAAAATACATACAAGAAACTAAGTTCGTCCTCTTTCTTCACCTTCTTACGAAATTTCAATCCGATGCTCAGAGAGAAAGTTATGACGATTTTCCCCAGGTCACCTGTTTGGAATGTAATTTAGGAGTCTGCAAGAATACCAACGTCCTTGATCATATCTCCGCAAATATAGCGCGAAAAGTTCTGAAATTCAGACCCAAGATTCAGCGCGATTTCTTCTCAAATGGGTTTTCTTTTTTAGCTTCTGAAACGTCGCAGAAAAAAAAGTTATAGTGAAAATGCCATGATGACATGTTTGGAGCAGCGAAACCCTAGAATCCAAAGCTCTGATACCAATTGTTATGAAACCAGCTTCAATAAAGATAGAAAAGATAGATCAACGCCTTAGAATTCAGCCTCTTCGAGGGGGCAACCTCCTTTACATTACATAAATGAATAATTCTTGGATGATACAAATGACAAAACCTCCTTTCTATATATAGGAGTCTAAGGAGTCACAATATAACCCAGTTGACCTAACAATAAAATATTAAAAGCCACAAAATAACAATAGAGGGATTCTATGGGGCACAATAATAACAATATGGGGACAATAGGGGCACAACAATATTAATAAGGGGTACAACTACAATAGTAATGGGGTAATCACTAGTATTATAGGGACCCAACAATATGTTTACCCAAAGGAGAGTTTTGTTGAATTTGTTCTATGTTGTGTTGAAGATAGTCCATTGGTTGATGAATGTTAGCTATTTCATCACCAATCCTACGAAGTTAATAATTAACTTCCACTACTTCTCCATTGCATGTGTTGGACTAGATGATGTTTGATTGTGACATATTTAGAGTAGCGAAATTTCTATTTGTAGTAGTGAAGCTCCTCTTCCCGGCCTCTCGGTTGAGCAATATGAGCTCCCTTCCTATGTGCCATAAGAGATCAAGATTCACATATTGTGCATTGTTTCTTTTCCAACCTTGAAAACTTCCCAACATATACCCCTATCTCAATACCATTCACTATTTCAATCTCCCATTGGTTTACACAAGAGACCAAACCACCCCCAACTCCCTCCTTAATGGACTGACTAAAGAAGGGTAGCATCATAAATCGAAATTTGAGACTTTCGCTGGGTCTATCTTGACTTCCTCCACTAACATATGCTTGAGAACCTTCCCAAAATTTAAATTTCTAGTTATGCAGTCGTTGCCTTTGCCTATTTATCCAAAACAAACTAAATAGAGATATCGACCTTGCTCTATCTCATCATATTTTGTCATGCTATAATTAATTAATTTAATGTGAGACATAGTCCAAAGCTTCCTACCTTCCACTTGGATTGGTTATGCCCCTAATTTATATGGCCAACATGTCAGAACATTAAATATTCTTGTACTCCATATTCCTTCACCCAACTGCGTTTAGATAGGGAATATCATCTCATCATTAAACATAAAGTGATCTACACACAATAGAGGGTATGCATGAACATGCTAAGCCAGGCCTTGCATTACCATATATTTTTCCTGCTTCATTCTTACCTTAGCCTGCACCTTACTCCACTCTCATGCTTGGACATAAATGACCATGTTAGTTATTTTCCAATCCCATGATCCATTTGACGAAGAACAAAACTCTGTAATGTATGGACTCTAGGTGTCCTTGATTATAAATAAGGAGCTAGCATGTATATCAATGATGGCTTGTCATATATAGTAAAATAATTATGTCCAAGAGTGGGAGTGGAGTAAGGTGCAGGCTAAGGTAAGAATGAAGCAGGAAAAAAATATGGTAACGCAAGGTCTGGCTTAGCATGTTCCTGCATACCCTCTATTGCATGTGAATCGCTTTATGTTTAATGATGATATGATATTCCCTATCTAAACGTGGTTGGGTGAAGGAATAAGGAGTACAAGAATATTTGATGTTATGACACGTTGGCCATATAAATTAGGGGCATAATCAATCCAAGTGGAAGGTAAGAAGCTTTGGACTATGTCTCACATTAAATTAATTAATTGTAGCATGACAAAATGTGATGAGATAGAGCAAGGTTGATATCTCTATTTAGTATGTTTTGGAGAAATAGGCAAAGACAATGACTGCATGATTAGGACTTTATATTTTGGGAAGGTTCTCAATCATATTTTAGTGGAGGAAGTCAAGATAGACCCAACAAAAGTCTCAAATTTCACTTTACGATGCTACCCTTCTTTAGTCATTCCATTAAGGAGGGAGTTGGGGGTGTTTTGGTCGTCTTGTGTAGACCAATGGGAGATTGAAATAGTGAATGGTATTGAGATAGGGGTATATGTTGGGAATTTTTCGAGGTTGGAAAAGAAACAATGCACAATATGTGAATCTTGATCTCTTATGGCACACAGGAAGGGAAAATTATGTATCTAGAATGCACTTTTATTATTGCATTTGCTTACAATTGGTCTACTATCGTGAAAAACAAAGTTTTCCCACCATTTATAAATTAAGGAATGGTGATTATGATGAATGTTAAGAAACTTATTTCCATTTTCAAGTTACAAGGTGTGATCTCAAAACTGAATGGAACAAAGGAGATCCCATAAATATAAGTTGTTTTTTTCTCCCTTGTACTTAAAGTTGAAGATTTGGGCATTGTAAATTTGTTATGTTTTGGATTTCTCAATTCATCATTTAACTATACGGGGAGTAAAGTGAAGGGCCTGAAAACACTAAGAAAATATATACATTGAATATACTTCAGTCCCATCAATCGAAGTAGTGCAATAAAGAATTGATAACGTGAAAAATCAACACGCACAACTTCTTCACAAGCAAATCCAAGGGTTTAAAGATATTTACAAGAGATCCATGCTGATTTGAAGAACTATGTCTCAAAAACTAGTACACATGTCACAACAAATTATGTTTACACCAAAGACTCAATTCTTAGAAAGATTACAAGAAATGCATGAAAATTGTACTAGTAGTTCCATTGCATACTCTACTAGGCTCCAGTAATATTTGCAAAGGTCCATGATTTGCTTCGCCAAAAAAAAAATCTTATGTTGTTTGATGATAATGATGTATAATTATGGATCAACTAAATTGAGCAATATTTTAAACTTTACTAGGTTCCTCAATATGTTTACATGGCTTGTGCTTCATTCTATATTTAATTATATGCATATCAATGCAACCAATTGGGTGCCTAAATGAAGAAAATGAGGAATGATGTGCTCATGAAATGAATTTGTTGGTGACTTGATGGATTGATATGAAAATATATGGATCAATAACTATTCCATTTGACTAGCCAAGCTATGCTAGATTGGTTTGGTTATGGAGTGCAAAATGAAACACCAAAGACCATCTAGAATATGAGCTAAACATCTAAGTAGATGAAACAATGAATGAATTTGTCTAAATGGATAAATGTATTGAGGCGAGACTCTCATCTAGCCACAATTTTTTTGAAGGATCTTCATGAGGGTCACAAGAGAGGTACATAACCATCATCATTGCATCATCATAGTTCACTTGTCCCACCCTTCAATAATCATAACATGAGCTAAGATCTTATGTTACCTATGTGACAAAAAGCGGCGCAAGGAACATAAAAGTAGGAAAAAACATCTCATAGCCATTGAAAACAATATGTCTAGTGAAAATTTTGAAGAAGATGAGGAAGAAGTACCAATTCGAGAGAACCTTCAAGATCATTTGATCGAAGAAGATGAAACCATTGCATTACTTCATGCCCCATTAGATGTTAACGCCCCTATAAAAATCAAAATCAAAGGATACATCAAGAAGACAGTGATGGTTACATTGACTTACATAGGATGTACACAAATTTTCATTATCAAAAAGTTGTTGACACATTGAATTGCTTTGATTACCCGTATTCAAATTACAAGTCATGGTTATGAATCAAAATTCCATCTTAAATGGTAGTAAGTGTCATGACATTAAAGTCTTAATGGGTGATATTTTTCAGATTCTCCATTACATCCATTCCTCTAAAAGGCACAAATTTGGTCTTAGGTGCATAATGGCTCAACCCAATAGGACATTTCTCAAATAATTTTCAATAATTGCTTGTTTTCTTTTTCCCTAAGGAAAAATCACAATTTTCTATTATAAATAGAAAATTACATTTTGCAAATGCACATTGTGCATTCAAAAACCTGGCCATCCATGAAGGACAATCAACCATAAAAAAAATATCAAAATTGACACAATATCGACACCATTGACCTAACGACCCTAAAAAATAAAGAGTCCAAAAACTAGTGAGATACTACATTGCATCAAAGATACTACATCATAAATAGTAACATGTACTTCCCTAGATGGGATATACTCCAAAGGCTATCATATGAACGGCTATCATAATAATAAAAGAGAGTGATCAAAAGTGTCTGTAAGGCATGAACCTAAGCAAGGCCATCTATGAATGGTTGATGGTAGAACTCATAGAAATCATCTCTATTATGTTTTGCAATCTTGCATGTGTCTCGAACTTGATGCACCCCCACTTTGGAAAGATTGCAGGCCAAGGTGTTCCTTTCCCTCGACCCAAACCACATTAAAGTTTGAAAAAAATGATTATCCTATAAGAATAGTACAATGCCAAGCCCACAATCACCATTTGGCTAGGTCATACCATTGAAATAAGCATAAGGCCATGATCTATCCACTTCTTCCTGGGAGAAAATCCTCTGTCGATGAGATTTTGTTCAATTCGGGATAAAATCATATATAGCAAAAGAGTTGGTTGCCATGGTTTCCCGAGGAACATAATCATTTTCAAAAATAGCTTGGTTCCTTGTTAGCTAAATCCCCCAATTAATAATAGGAGGAAAAATTCTCAACTTTTTAGAGGAGACAACTTCCCACCATGTGTGACATGCATCTAAAGGCGATAACCCCTGCCATATCAAATTCAAATATAGAGAAGTGCAAGCAATTTTTCCATACAACATGGGAGAAACAAAAATCAATAAAAAGGTGATTAACATTCTCTTATGAATGTTTCCATAGAGGACACAAACTGAGGTCGTAGAAACTTCTCTTTTTCAAATTTTCCCCTGTCAACAACTTGTTTTCAAGGAAACACCATTGGAGTAACCATGATTTAGTTAGACAATTAAGCTTCCATAATTGTTTCCACCACCATGCTGGATCCCCCAACTCCTTGTCATCCATAATTCTAATGTGTCCATTCTCAGGGGAGTATTCCCCATTTGGGGAATGAACCCATTGCAGAAGATATTCCCTATCACTGATCCTAATGTGGGAGGCATTCAGGGAGATGATCTAGTTTCGCCATAATATAAACCAATTTGATAACAAGTTTAGCTAGTTTTCCCCCATCTAGCCTCGAGCCCAGATAGAAGATCTGAACGGATCAACCACCTGATTTAGAGTAAAGAAACCCTTATTATTTAGAAAATCCACCATATCCTAAGGAAAATAATAGCTTGCATCGCATCTTGATCCAGGTGTCTCTAGAAAGGCTCGAAAAGAAAAGTTCTTGAATTTCATCAAAACTAGGACCAGTTCGAAGAGCTTGTCGTCCTAATTCCAATGACGCAGATGACACTGGAATTTGAGTCCGTATAAGAAGATTATTGCATATTCAAGTTTGTACCAAACAATAGAAAAAAAGTCGAAGTCAAAATTCAACCAAAAGGTGCCACGTGGAACTCCCATATGCTTCGACATGGCATCCTAATCAACATACCAGGTGGACCACATCAGGTGATGTAGCAATATCACAAGTCAACACACCACATGTAGGTGACAGAAGTGGCATATGATATGGACCAATGAGAGCTTGCCACATGGCACCTCAAATTAGGCCCAAGTGGCCTTCACATGGTGCAACCCACATTTTTGTCTTATTCTCGTGGTTTGGGGAGTTGTTATAATATGGACATACGTTTAGAATAATATTATATGGTTTGAAAACTATATTAAAACCGAAATTGGGCTTTAAAACCATATTAAAGCAAAATTAGGAGTCCATGGGTTTTGAACCCAAAACCTCTCCAACTATAAGTAACTTAATATGACTATGCCAACCATTGTGCCAACCACACAGTTTGTCTTATTCACCTATACACTTTGTTATAAAATTCCATTCAAATGGTTCAAAGGGAACCATGGAGAATACATGAGAGATGAGGACATAGGCAGGCCAATGAAGACATGAATCTCACAAAGATTCTAGGAATATTGTTAGAGCATATTTCACAGAATATTCTTTATGAGGAATCTTTAAGACTCCCTAGGGGCGAGATTTTGAAGGTGTCATAAATATGTCGAGTTTCTATGCATTTGAACTAGTTTTTTCGCAAGGAATGCAATGACATGATCAATTTCTTCATTTGAGTAGCCAAATTTCAGTGAACCCACAAAAGAGAAGCTTTGAGATTCCCATGGAGCCCAAATTTGACCGAGTGAAAAAAGGCTCAAGTTTACAGTCAAATTTCACGATTATTTGCTAGGAATTCAACAACGTTGTCCATTTCTTCAACATAGTTGTGCATTTTCAGGCCATCCCCATAAGTGGAGGTATAAGATGCATTGTTGTCATTTCTTCTTTTGATTTTTTTATAAGATGATGATGTGTTGTTGAGATCCTTGTTTGCCATTTTTGTGGAGGATCCTTGTATGCCAATTCATGTGAGAATTTGATATTTTGTCATGTTGAAGGAGAGTTTATATGAGTGAGAGATTTCATCGAAGAACGTCATGTGGAGAGACATGGCACTCTAGTTAAGGGAGTTCTTCCTTGTATTGACAAAGAACACATCATGTATTCATCATTATCTTGCAGTAATTAATGAAGCAGCCTCCCCACTCTTGACACTGAGCCCGGAGACATAATCCACAGTAGACGAACTCTGTTAGCAATTTGTGTGTGTTCTTTGATTTGATGGTTGCCTTTATGTTTTCCTCTTCTTTAAAGTATGCACATGTGGTTTCTTCATACTTTTCGCATGCAATTCTACTAACATCACAAAAGTAAAAGATCTTGGTTAATTTTAATAACTGATAGAATTTTAGATCACATCTAATCCATGCATCTAAACCAATACAAACTCTCTCCCCAGAGCCAACCTTCCATGTCAAGCCGTGTTCAATAACAACAAAAGAGCTCACCACCACTTTCCATACAATTAAGGCATGCAAAGAATGCTTATCTATAGAGTGAATCCAATTTTTGAGGGAGGAAGGGAAAATATACTTCCTGTAAACCAACTTCTTCCAGAGTCTGTCAAATGAGATCAACCTCCATCCCACCTTTTCTTCCAAGGATTTTAAAAAAGACACAAGATTCTTCAGCCTCCATCCACCCCACTTCTTGGGCAAAGTTATTCTCTCCCATTGAACCCATGGAAAGATTATGCCATCTTTAGCCCCCATCCATAAATATCTTCAACAGATTTTGCAAATAGCAATGAGGATCCCGAAAGTGACATCCAAAACACTGAAATAGATTATAAGACAGATTTGACGAGAACCAGTCTTCCAACCCTTAGCAGCCATCTAAGATGCTAGATTTTAACTCTTTTTTTCAATCTTAGCCTATAGTGAATTCCAATCTGCCTTCTTGTAGCAGTTAGGTTATAGAGAAAAATCCCCAAATATTCGAGGCCTTCATCAATAGGGTTCGAATGGAATGGAAAAAGATCTTGTGCTATAGAGATCTCTTCGCGATATAGCCTCACCTTGATATAAGAATACCTCTATAAGTTTACCATCATTCTAGTTGTTTTTCAAAGAGGGACAAAATAGATCAACTGAAACCATCATAAAACAACAAAATATCATCCATGAATAATAGATGGGTAGTGAACAAATCCCTTGCAACTACAAGTCCCTTTAAATCACCTCTTCACTTTGCATCTGCAAGCAAGCAACTGAGACCCTCTACAACCAGTAGAAAAAGCAAAGGGGAGAGAAGACAACCTTGGTGAAGCCATCTCTCAACATGGAAAAAAACTTTAGGTAGATCCATTAATAAGCACAAAGAAAGAAACCAAAGTAATGAAACACATAATCTAATTAACGAAATTTACCTTAAAACCCAAATGTGTAAGCAACATTCTGATGTATACCCAATTGACATTGTCATATGCTTTAGATAAATCAATCTTAAGAATCATCCCTTTTAACTTCTTGATTTTAATGCTATTAAGGCCCTCCTAAGCAACCCCAGTTGCCTCATGGATTTGTCAATCTTAAAGTAAGGCAAATTTCTCCTTAGAGATATGATGAGACAGAACAATATTGATCCTATTGGTAATAATTTTGAATATGCAGTTGCATAGAAAAATCGACCTGAAGTCATCAAAAGTTATAGGGGAATATGAATTAGGGATTAGTGTTATAGAAGTATATTTGAAAACATCATACATCTGACCATTGTTCTTGCATTCTTATATGATTGCGAGGAGATCCTTCCTACAAGCTCATAAAAACCTACAAAGAATTCAATGGGTCAACCATTAGGGCCCGAACTTTTATCTTTCTGGAAGTCGCAAATAACAATTTTCAGCTCTTCCTTCGATACATGAGCCATCAAGGAATTGTTAGTTTCTTCTTCAGAGCATCGAGGAAAGTGACCAACCATATTGATTATTTTCACCAAAAAGTAGTTCCTAGGGGCTTTAAACAAATATTTAAAATGATTAACCCATACTCAAGCTAGAGCCTCAAAATTATTTGCTTGACGTCCATCTGGGTCATGAAGGGCCCATATTGTATGAAAGGCCTATCACCCTTTAGCATAATCCTGGAAAAATTTTGAATTCTTATCCTCACTCATTAACCTCCATTCTTCCTCCTGGTCCTTTATAATCCTATTTCTTGAGGCTTCCAACTAAACTATTCTTTGTTTAGCTTCTTTAGTCGAGTATCCCCCCTTTCTAATATTCCAGATGCTCTAGTTCCAATAATATTCTCTTTAATTCCTCTGCATCTTTTTTTTGTTTTCTCCTTTTCCTAATTGATTGTAGTTTTTTTGAGATTGTTGATATTAATGGCAAACTGAGCCGCCAAGGAGCCATCTATTTCAGTATATATATGAGACCACCGACTCGTGATAAGGGCTCATAAAGATTCATCATTTGTCCATGAAGAGTTAAATTTGAAAGGATCCTTGGGCTTCCTAAAATTGCCTCTAAGCTCCAAAAAAATTGGATGATGGTACGAAATACCACCCACCCCAATCCACTAGCAAAATAGGGGGATCTTCTCTAACAAAGGTTCAACTACTAAAAAACGATCAATCCCCTTAGCTACCATGGTTTTCTTGACTCCCTTGTTACACCAAGTGGGATTTAGTTTTACCAAATCATCATCACATAGGTTATAATCATTCAGGATATCGGAAAGATAATCGGCAACATATCCAGATGAGCATGAGGTCCCCAAGAATTAGAGATTCCCATTGAAAAATTTAAATCACCTCCATAAATAACATTATCCTTGTTCATGAAAGAAAAAACCATCAATCTATCCTAGAATGCAGGCCTGTCCTAATGTTGACCATAGATGTTAACCAACTTAAATTCCATTCCCAACTCAAAATTGAAAACATCAATACCCAAAACTCCATCGACTCCCCACAAACCCAACATCTTAATATATTTTTGGTTGACACCCAAAGCTAGTCCCCCTGGTCGACCTATGGTTTCTACTACAGTAAAAATCAAACCAGACCCCAAAGATTCCAATGTATGAATTATGACATCACCAGGCCCGAGGGTTTCTTAGATGAAAATAACATCAATTGGCTCAGAAAGCATAAGATGCTTGCTTGTTTTCTTTGCCTACGGATGTAATATTTATCACCTAAAGGACCTAATGGGACCTCCAAACCTAATCACTAAGTCCCATTGAATGGAAAATTTATAAAGAAGAGAAAAGCTATTATAGTGCCATAAAAATAGTCTGAAGGAGTCAACAAGGAACCTCTTTATCAATATGAGCAAGTAATTAAGAAGGGTCCTTTGAAATTGCTTCTAATCAAAGAACACAAACATTATATTGAGATAATTATAGGTAGCCATTCACCCATTATCAAAACCTATTATTATCTACAATATCATAAAATGGGATAGGTAAGATGTTTCAATACATGTTAGGCACATGAATGATATATCCTAATACATGTGATTTATCTAGTTTAATGATGTTAGGTAGAAAGAAGGATGGTCTTAGAGGATGTATTTGGATTGCATGGAACTCAACAAAATTACCGTTAAAAAGAAAAAAAGAAAAAATCCCACATTGATCATTAATCAATTACATGGTGCAATGTGCTTTACAAATATCGATGTTCGATATGGATATCATCAAATCCACCTTAATGTAAAGTTGTGTCTAAACAACTTTTAGAACACACAAATATTGTTATGGATTGTTGCATGAAGCAATTTTGTCTAATAAATGCCCCCACAATGTTTTAGAGTTTCATAAATTCAAGAAGGCAAAGGTGATTGTGTTGATTCCCATGAGGATTAAACATTATTTCACTGAAAAATGAAGGTACCACAATTTAATTTCTTTTCTTATACCATATAAAACTTTAAACTCATGATCACAAACGGTAATTTCGTCTCATGTGCACATAAATGTCATGGCATTAAACTCTTCATGGGTGGTCATTATTCGAATTATTTGATGTATATTCCTTAAGGATCAAGCATATATTTGTACTTATATGTGTAATGTTCTCAACTAATATTCAAGAAATGATCCTTCGTTTTACCACCAAGGGTAAGACCTATAACCTCAAGGACCCCATGATTCCTCCAAACTAAGTCATTAACTCCCATCAAATGTGAGAATTTGTAAATAAATGGGCAATTAATACAATGGCTCAACTCTACTCCTCAAAAATTAATGCATAACCTTAGTTACTGGTGAGAAATCACAAGATGTCATTCATAGTACAAAAAGTATTTAAGGAGGGTCCCTTGAGACTGCCTCAAATTATAGAACATGGTCATACTATTGACTTAATTATAGGGAGATATCTACCTAATATCAAACCTTGACATTGTTCATATGATTAGAAGAGTTAGATGGACGAAGTGGTATGGTATTGTTGATGCCTCGAAAATCGCTGCAACAACATTGGGGGATAACCACCCGGTCCGGACCTTAGTACAGCTCCTTTTTCGTTTGGGATGGTGGCTCCGACTGGATATAACGGGACCAGTTTCCCGATAATAAATAAAAGGGAGGGATGAGTGATGAGTTGTCTGTTTTAATGGTAGGCGGCTAGCTTATTTTATTAACAAAAATAAGAAAACTAATACTAATCCTGGGAACAACTTATTCATTTGAAATGGAATGTTTAATAATCCTTATCTATTTAACAGGCATATAGATGACTCTGTAAAATAGACACAGATATTCAATCATTCAAAGATTACTTCATATGAATAGTCAAACGAAGCGATTAACATAAATTACTGCATTCACCATTTATATCATCGATACATATACGATTGAAAGAAAAGCATGCTATAAACAGCCAATAGTGGGATGCATAAAGGATGATGTTAAAACACATATATATA
>APFE031463480.1:9265-22460 GCA_000404065.3 Pinus taeda
AATAATATACATATATAGAATGATACTACATTGAAAACCATAATTGTATATTAATATTAGAAATTCAAAATATAATATTCGAAACCATGCTAAATATGACATTACAAAACTTAAATGTCAAAGGGAGAACTTAGAAGTTGGAAATTAAATGACCACGGCCATTCCAAAGACCATGCCTATAGAGATGTTAAAAAATCATGGTCAATGCAAAGTTAGGAGGCCGAAAGGAAAAAACAAAAATAAGACAATACCAAATCATTGCTAACATTACATGTAGGAAGAATAAAAGAAGCACTTCTTCCCCATGGATGCCTTCCTGATTGTGATCTCACGCTTGCTTGAAGACGACCATGCCTGCAAATGACCATCTAAACATGAACACGCATGCTTGCCTGAATATAACCATGCCTGAAGAGGACCATCTAAACATGAACGCACATGCTTAAAAGGAGGAACAACACACCAGACACTATTCAGATCAACTAATGAAGTATTATAAATTCTTGAAAATTTTGGAAGAGTTTATAGTGATATGGCCAAGAATATACGAAGCTTGCTAGTGGCCAAGGCAATAACCACCATGACTATCCCCCACCAATATATTTTAAAACCATAATTGTATATTGCATTTAGAAAGTCAAAACATAATATCAGAAAACATATTAATATATTGCTATTAAAAATTTAATTCCATTAGAAACCATGATATTATTATTATAATTTATAAATAATAATATACATATATAGAATGATACTACATTGAAAACCATTAATTGTATATTTGATTAGAAAGTCAAAATATAATATTCGAAACCATACTAAATATGACATTACAAAACTTAAATGTCAAAGGGAGAACCTAGAAGTTGGAAATTAAATGACCACAGCCATTCCAAAGACCATGTCTATAGAGACGTTAAAAAACCATGGTCAATGCCAAATTAGGAGGACGGAAGGCAAAAACAAAAATAAGAAAATACCAAATCGTTTCCAACATTACATGTGTCAAGAATAAAAGAAGCACTTCTTCCCCATGGATGCCTTCCTGATTGTGATCTCACGCTCGCCTGAAGATGACCATCTAAACATGAACACGCACGCTTGCCTAAAGACAACCATACCTAAAGACGACCATCTAAAAATGAACACACACGCTTGAAAGGAGGAAGAACACACCAGACACTAATCAGATCAGCTAATGAAGTATTATAAATTCTTGAAAATTTTTAAAGAGTTTATAGTGATGGTTTTGATGTTGTTGGAGACTAGCTCATAGCACATGCTATTGTGTTAATAATATTTGACTAAATTAAATGTCACACAACAAGAATCAATCATTATCTGCATGCATAATGAAACATCATGGCAAATTATACAGTGCGGTAAAAAAAAACAACATGCACTTTTCAATAAAAAAATCGTTTTATATTATCTACATACAAAAAATGATCCAATAGGTGCAGCAAGACCTCTACAAAAACTTTAAACAAAAAACTTGTGTCAGCTAGCATGTGGTTTTGTAAAGAAGTGCTTCCTCGAATAGCTATCCCTAGAGGCCACGCCGCTTCCTATACAATCGAATCAAAATATAGTTGAGAAAAAAAGGCATCATTATGCTAGTAATAAAGGCAAAATAAATCCAAGTACCACAAATATAATATTAAGTATGATTTAAACACATGAGCATACCTGTAAATCCAAGTATCTAGAAAGGAGCAATTGGCATAAACCAACAGCTTTGGCAGCTTCTGCCATATCAGATGGAAGAACAACCCCTCAAGCCTCTGCCTTTTCGAATACTTCCTTTCCATTTAGAATGGGTCCAAATTAATCTTCACCATCATTCCCACCTTGATCACCCTCATTGTCCCTACCACCACCTTTTCCCCCTTTTCCTCCTCTAAAGCTTCCATTGTCATTCCCTCCAAAGAATCCTCCATCACCACCATTATCAGCATTTGAACCATCTTCTTTAATATCTGCATTTGTTTCCTATTCTTGACTGAGATAGGCTTAGATTTCTTCTAACCATTTTCAAAGGAGAAGTGACAATTTTAGGATCTTTACCTGATTTATAATCAAAATCCATCTAGCATTTAACCCTGAAAGGCCTACGCACCTTAAATCTTCCTATTGGAAAGTTTATAATTAACTCTATTGCATTTTTCTCTCCTCTACAACAATTAAATCTTTTGGTTCCAAATATGACGAGCCTTTGAATTTCAAAACTGAGGGCATTTGAAACTCCATTTTTGCTTGAATTTCCAAATTTAGCTTGACTTGTAAAAAGTGAAAGGCTTGCAGCCTCCATGCAAGTACTAAAAGACAACCAAGCATATTTATACTCCACAATATGAAATAATAGGGAAATGAAAAAGAAAGATAATCCACCACTCTGAATATCACAATTTATTCCAAACTCTTAGCCTCCTCGAAGTCTATAGTTCTAGACCTTAAGCTAGGGATGAAATATATTTGAGCACCAACTTCAATAGCCTTAAATGCTTCGTTGGAGTACACAAAATTTACAAGGGCCCTATCATACCACTAGAGACAACTTCTCCTGGAAAGGAATACAACGAATCTGACTTTGGCCTTGTGAAATAAATGCATGAATACACCTGCAACTCGGCACTCAACTCTGAGTAGAAATATAAGGGATTTGATGTGCATAAAGTCACTAACTATCCCGTGTTGACTCGAAAGCACTAAAAACTTTTTAACAAAACGATGATGATACTATAATTTAAATGTGTAGATTAGCTGGGCTTCACTTCCTCTCAAATAACCTGAAATTGTTGCCTAAAATGAGACATTCAAATCCAAAATTTGAGAAATGCTCTATTAGTTTAGTTCAAATACGATAATGAACGACCCATGCAGCTATAAAGCTTAAAAGCACAACTTCAAGATGCTCCAGATCATGGCTTTGGAGGTTTGGGGATTAAGTCCATGGAGATACAACTAAAGAATTGGCTACAAGTAGTTTTAACTCGTGTATCATATATATATATATATATATATTATAAATACAGAACGAAAAATACGCTCACAATACTTTACAGGCTCTTTAAAAAAAAGGGTCGTTGTCAAATTTTCATTGGATAAACAGAGTTACATTAAATTTCCAACCCTAATTTTACATTTGACAATCCATATTCGATATTTAGGGGAAGGAGCAAAGAAATATTTACGTCGATCAAGGAGGATACTTCTGTGTATGAGGTAGATGAGAATCTAGTGATGGCGTCGCTGCATGTTGACAAGAGAGTAATATGGATTGCCTTCTCCTTTGCCCAACAGATATGAATGGCTCCCTTGTTCAATCACTTTCCCCTCCTGAATCACAGCAATCAAATCTGCATTCTGAATGGTTTTCAGTTGATGAGCTATCACAATGCTCGTTCTCCCCACCATTATTCTGTCCAGCGCCTCTTGAACGATCTTCTCCGACTGGTTGTCCAATGCTCTTATTGCCTCGTCCAGCAGTAATATGCTCGGATTCTCTATTATCACCGTCACTATCGCAATTCGCTACTTCTGTCCTCTTGATAATTGAACTCCTCTGTCTCCCCAGTTTGTTTCGTATCCCTCCTCCAAAGAGCTGCACAAATCATATTATATTCCGCAAATAATTATTTCAATTGCAGTTGATTATAAACATTCTGTTTCAATCGAACGATTTTAGTATTACCTGATGAAGTCATGAGCATTTGCAGCTTCGATCATCTCCGCGTCGCTTGCTTTCTCTTTTCCATATAGAATGTTGTCTCGAATGCTTCCTCCAAACAGCGTGGGCTCTTGACCTACCAGAGCTATGTGATTCCTTAAACTCTTCAAATTGAAGCTCCCGATGTCACTGCCATCGATTTTCACCAATCCTTTTAGGGGATCGTAACACCTTTCAATTAATCCAATGATGGTCGATTTACCGGATCTGCTTTGTCCTACAAGTGCCATGCTTTTGCCAGCTTTTATCCTTAAGCACAAGTTCTTGAATATCATAACATCTGGACGAGCTGGGTAAGCAAAGTCCATGTTTCTCAGGTCCACGCTCCCTTCTATCTTATCCATTTTCTCACCCTTCTCATCGTCCGAGTTTATCTGGCTCTCTCTGTCCAGGATGCCAAAGACGGAATTGAATGCATGAGAGCCTTTCGCGATGTCGGTGCTCATACTTCCTGCTTCACCTATCGCTCTTCCAGTGCTCATCACAATGAAGAAAACTTGAAAAAGAGGTTTGGAGGTGATTTGTCATTTTGCTACAAGGTGTCCCCCATACGAGAAGTTAAGAGCGAAATTAGCTACTGTGATGAACTGTGATGCTCTGAGGGCATATCTTGCAAACAAAGACTGTTTAATATTGTCTCTGCGAGGTCCAGGGAAGAAGAACATGCCAAAATCCAGGGAAGAATAATAGCAAAAACAATTGGTAGACTAAATAAACAATTAACTCTGAGACCAAGAGTGATATAAAAGAATGGGAAAAAGCAGTAAAAATATCTTGAGGCAACTCAACCAATATTTGGAAAAAGCAATCACACATCAAATCAACTATTGAAAGTGTCACACTTGATTGAACGGAACAGAGTAAAAATGTTGATGATTGTTGATACATAAAAAGACCTATCTGCCTAAATATCAAGTAACATATTTAGATTAATGAAATCTTAATTTCTTTACCGATCGTTTTTACTAGCAATATTTCCGTATTTTATATTTTGCTTTTTGCATGTTATCTTTTTCAAAAACTCAATAATAAACCAACTTGTCTAGAAATTTTCGGCAAAATCACATAAAAATTCTTTTGTCGACGCGTTTCGGACCAACTAGTGTGGTTCATCGTCAGGACAAGTTGAAGAACCGATCCAGATTAGCTGGTTAAATAGTAAGTGCAGAGACTCCAACTGCTAGATTAATAACGGCTAATTTTGACTATGACCTTAGCCAAATAATAATTATTATTTTTTTTCTTTTGCTATATTTTTAATTATTATTATTCTTAGAAGTTAGTAAAATTAGGTAAAAAACACCCTACAGGTTAGTAATTTACACCCTACAGTGCTAAAATTTACACAAGAATTAGAAAAACACAAGTTTTTTTCCACCTGTTCTCTAGGTCTAGAATAGTCAATTGCCCTACCACATCTATCTTAGGGTTTTAGCTTCAAAAATGGCAGAAGCATCAATTGAAGCCTTATGATGGAAGGTCGTTGTCCATGATGAAAATAGATTAGTTTAATTATGGAATATGAAAATTTATATGCTACAACACTATTATGTACTTTCAATTTACCTTATCCTCACTGAAGTTAAGAGTGATAGCACCCTAGCTCGAATACAAAACATTATAGAAAGAAGAACTAAAGGGAAAAAAAAGATGACAATTTACCTCTACCTTCTCCCCTTGAGCAACTTCCTTTGCTTCGAAAGCCTCATGCCTAAATTGAAACATACCGACTTTTTGTTCCAACAAATTTTCTATGGCAACATGACGAGTTGAAATTTTTTCTAATTTCACCCTCGGGACCTCCAAAACTGAAGTTTAAAATCATTATCACAGAGAAGTAAAGTCATGGCTAGCCCAATTCTTAGGACTCTCAGGACTCTCGCCATTATAGTTTCTCACAAACGCTACAACAACAACAACGTTTGTTGAGTGTTCATAGTCTTGGCACGATCATTTGCCATAATCTTGAGCATTGTAACACTACTAGTTGCCATGAACCTCGATGTTATAGTTTAAAACAAACAGGTCCTCATAAGACATGTTGCAATGAGCCTGAGTGTTGTAGCACTAGTTTCCATGAACCTTGGCATTATAGTTTAAAACAAACATTGAAAATCATGCGAGGTAGAAATTCTTGAATTGGAACCTTATCTGGATTGCATCTAACCTCGTATACCAACGAACAATGAAAATAAGTAGGAGTTACCTCAAATTTAGCTAATGTAAAACATGTGTTGGTATGAATCTATAACAACTGCTTTGCATGGCAACCATGTATGCGGTTGGTGGCAATCACGAGGAGAGAGACATATCAATGACCTTTTAACTCTTGTCGATTTTTCGAATAAACAATATAGGGTTTTGGTGCGAGGTTTTAATGTGCTTAATTGTTTTGGCCTGCCCTTTTTACTAGCCCTAGTTTCACAAATGCGGTCATTTCACACATGCTGAGGGAAATTAGGAGTTCATTCTTGTATTCATTGTTGGTCTGGTTTGACTTTGTGGGTGCGTTGTGCCTTCACTTGTTTCTTATGGTGGTGTGTTAGCATTGTGCCTTCACTTGTTCCTTGTGGTGGTTTATTAGCGTTGTGCCTTCACTTGTTCCTTGTGGTGGTTTATTTTACTAGTTCTCAGAGGTTTCAGGTCGACTTTCAATCTGCAAGTTGTTTCATTTTTTTCCATTGTTACCCGGCTCAGGCTTTATCTCTACTCTACTAGTAATGATTTTTTTGGTGTTGGCTCTGGTGTTCATCTGGCTCTGTGTAACCATATTACCTTTCCTTGCTACTGCAGTGGGTAGCTCAGCGAACACTACCTCAGGTAATTTTTTGATCCAATTTCATTTTTATGTCTCTAACCCTTTAACTCCTTGGTGAGCAGGTAAACTTCTCCTATGGTGTTTCTGTTGGGAGAAACCCTCTAGCAAGAGACTTGGTTCTTGTCCTCTGCCTCAGAGTCAGGACTTTTCCGGGTAAATCCCTGCTCCTTCCTTTGTTTATATACTCATTATCCTTTTGTTTTGTTTGCCCTACTAGTGTCTTAACTCCTTGCCTTGTTTTCGTTGTGGTGTGCAGGTCGTGCCTGGAGAACGCTACTCCACAACCTTTTCCATGGGAATCTTTGCAAGCTTGGGGAAAAATAGGGAAGGATCCCTCCGTAGTTGTATTGTGGTTTCTCTTTTCTTTACTTGCACTATCCTTAGTTGGGTATAACCCTTGGGTTTTCACTTTCTCCATGTGTTTGTATGGTTTCATGGGTTTTCACACCCTTGTTGTTTGACTAGTCTTGGCCTGCAAATCATTGTTTTTTCAGTGTTCGTGGATTTCAGAACCATCTACTATTTTGGGTTATATAAATGTATAACGAATTGTTAAATTTGGAATGTAACAAATGCACAGGTGTGCTTAAATGTTGAATGTAAATGTGTCTGGTTTTTTATGTTGAGGAAGGATATGATATCTTTGCTGGCTTTGCCTTTGTCTAGTTCCTGGTCTAAGATGCCTTCAGTCACGAGATTTTTGTCGATGTCATTCGGCCTCTTAATGAATTTTTCACTATTTTTCTTTAACACAATGTCTGAAACATTAATGCATAGGAAAATGAGAAATTGTCTTGCTTCCTTAATGACAGGTTCTATATTCATTTGCTTTTATAGATATTCAAGAAAAATTGTAATTTCAAATTCTATGTCCTTTCTTCTCTCTCGAAGGCAGCCTCCTTCATGAGGATTTGGATTTTTTCATTTTAATGCCTTACTAGTAGTTTCCTACAGTTAAGGAACTATTCCTCAGTTACCTTTTAGTTATCTAACAGTTTCTTTAAACATACTCTTAACTAATCCTATTTTACTTGCTTGCTTAATTTTTAAGGACAATGGTTGTGTCACCCTTAATTTAAGTAAAACGAAAATAAAAATTCGAAATGTTTTTCTTTCTTTCCAGCAAAAATATAAAACCATTTCCAGTTGTTACCTTTTTAGTTAGATTCTCCCGGGGTAAATTAAACTCATGGCTCTTGTCCATGAGCTCTTCAATAGATTACCTGCCGCTTTGAATCTAGCCAACATCTAACCAAGAAATATCTTTAATAAGATGGCCCTTACTCTTGACTAGGTACTGCAAATATTCTTTTCTTCGAGTCTGTCTCACCAACTAGGTGTCTAGGATCTATTCAATCTCTAAAGGCTTTGTGGGGGGCATCTGTTTAATCCAAGAGTCATTCTCATTCTGGGTGTCCCGTGCTCATCTTTCTGAGTTGTCTTCTTCATTTGCTGCAATGTATGGGTATAGATCTGCCACATTAAAAATGGGTGAGATTCCTATACCTCGAGGTAACTGCAACTCATAAGTGTTTGCAAAAAAACTGTTGGGTCCCTATAATACTAGTGATTACCCCATTACTATTGTAGTTACATCCCTTATTAATATTTTTGTGCCCCTACTATCCCCATATTTTTATTACTATGCCCCATAGAATCCCTCTATTGTTATTTTTGTGGCTTTATATTATTATTATTAGGTCGGTTGGGTTATATTGTGACTCCTTAGACTCCTATATATAGAAATGACGTTTTGTCATTTGAATCATCCAAGAATTGTTCATTTATGTAATGTAAAGGAGGTTCCCCCTTGAAGAGGCTAAATTCTAAGGCGTTGATCTACCTTTTCTATCTTTTCTTGAGCTGGTTTCGTAACATCTGGTTTCAGAGCCTTGGATTTTAGGGTTTCGCTACTCCAAATAGGTCATCATGGAATTTTCGCTATGACTTGTTTTCTGCGACATTTCAGAAGCTAAAAAACAAACCCGTTTGAGAATACATCGCACTGAACCTCGGGTCCGAATTTCAGAGCTTTTCGTGCTATATTTGTGGAGATATGATCTGAGGAAGTTGGTCTTTTTGTAGATTCCTGAATTACATTCCAAACAGGTGACCTGGGGAAAATCGTCATAACTTTCCCTCTGAGCATCAGATTAAAATTTCGTCAGAATTTATAGAAAGAGGATGGACTTTAGTTTCTTGTAGATATTTTTCAAAGCCAAAGGTTGAAACAGTGACTCGTGGCACATCGTAGAAATTAGCTCTACTGAACTTGTCTATAATCAAGTCATTGTGGAAGATTTAACATAACTCTTCCTTGGAGAATCCAATTTGGGTCAGACTGGTGGCATTGGAAAGAGGACACAGAGAGTTGTTGCAGGTCGCAATTTTAGAACTAGATGATCCGCAAGTACATAGATACATCAGAAGCAATCTCGAGCTCCTACAAAGTGAAAAAGGGTGTGTAGATTTTTTTAATTTTTGCTTAAGCTTGGTTTGAAAATTTATTTTGAAGGAATTCAAAGGGCATAGTAGAGCATTATTATCAGTAACTGATGCCTCAAGGAAAGAAAATGCAAACACCTGGTAAGGAACCCGAAAGCTCCATCATGACTCATGAGGAAGAGGAAGAAATGCTACATGATATATCAAAATTCCAAGAACAAGTGCAACAAATGTCACTCTCACAAAAGCTAACAGAAGCTAAGATAAATGGCGTGGAAGCTAAGATGAATGGCATGGAAGCTAAGATGAATGGCATGGAAGCTAAGATGGACAACTTGAAGATACATTTGAACACAAATTTGAAGACAGGCATGGCAAATTTGAAGACACATTTGACAAATTTTCTACAAGAAATACTTTCTAATGGTGAAAAGGTAGTAAAGGAAACTCATGATGCAAACAAAAGAAATGTTAATCATGATTTCTTAGACCCTAATGTGGGATCGAAGACCCACCATATTCCAAAAATTGATATGAGGAAGTTTGATGGCAAGGATCCTGCAACATGGATATTACAAATGGAGCAATTTTTTGATCTCAATAATATGCAAAACACACAAAAGGTACGTATTGCAACTTTATATTTGGAACCAAATAAATTTGTATGATATCAATGGCTTTGTTCTCGTAAACAAATTATCACTTGGGCAAGTTTTATGGAAGAATTGATAGCACATTATGAGGATACAAAAAACAACACTTTTTTTAGCCAATTGATAAGTCTCAAACAAAAGGGTTCAATAATGGAGCACATTGAGGAGTTCCAAAAATTGAACATAAGGGAAAAAGATATTCCAGAGGAGCATAGGATTGATGTGTTCATAGGGTCTTTAAAGGATAATATCCAACATGATGTTCACCTTTGGGAACCTGATTCATTAGAGAAGGCATTCAGGTTAGCAAGAAAAAATGGAAAGCAAAATTATGGCAACCAGGAAGCATACCACTCACAACTATAAAGACGGAAGTGTTGTTGCCCCTAGTCTTCCACAACCTACAAGGTTGACACCACACAAATTGGAAAGAAAAAAAGAGGCAAAAGGGCTTTGTTACAAATTGTGATAGCAAATACACACAAAAAGGTCATAAGTGTGCTGAGAAAGAAATTATTATACATAGATTGGTGGAAGAGGAAGAAAGAAAAGGAGCAAGAAAGGTCAAAAGAAGAGGATATACTCCAGGAACAAAGCCTAGATGAAGAACAAATGAATTTGACGATATCTTGTAATGCATTGGCGGAAATTACCACTCCTCAAACCATCAAGATAGAAGGACAAATCAAGAAGAAAAAGGTAATAGTGTTGATTGATTCAGGAAGTACCCACAATTTTATTCATTGTAAGGTAGCAAAAGAAATGAATTGCTTCCTATATCCAGCACCAGAGTGTCAAGTGATGATTGCAAATGGAGGAACAATAAATTGCTCTGGAAAATGCCATAATGTCAAGCTATCCATGGGAGAAATATGTATTGACTAGCCCCAATGCTTTCCATTCCAAATGGGTGGTGCTGAATGTTGTACTAGGGAGTCAAATGGCTACAATCCTTGGGTACAATAGCTTTTAATTTTCAAGAAACTTTCATGAAATTTTCTATGGAAGGAAGGAAGTTGAAATTAAGGGGTATTGCAGGGAAACCGGGAAAGATAATCAGCTCTAATGGTATGACAAAGCTTCTAAAAAAGGAACAAAAAGGTGTAATTGCACAATTATGTTCGCTAGATGTCTCCACATTGGAATCATCTATTTCTCCAGATCTCCAAATAGTCTTGGACAATCATTCCAAGGTATTTGAGACTCCCAAAGGTCTCCCACCTATTCGTGATCATGATCATGCTATTCATCTGATTCCGGGAAGTGTTCCTCCAAACATCAGGCCGTACAGATATCCCTATGCCCAAAAGAGTGAAATTGAACGTATGGTTGCAGAAATGCTAGAGGCTGGTATAATTCAACGAGTCAAAGTTGTTTCTTTTCTCCAGTAATATTGGTGCACAAGAAGGATGGATCATGGCGCATGTGTCCGGATTATAGGGAGCTCAACAAGCTCACTATTAAAGATAAGTTTCCCATTCCTGTCATTGATGAATTACTGGATGAATTGCATGGATCAATTTACTTCACCAAGTTGGATCTTCGTTCAGGATATCATCAAATCAGAATGAAGACTGAAGACATTCCGAAAACAACATTTAGAACTCATGAGGGTCATTATGAATTTTTGGTCATGCCTTTTGGCCTTACCAATGCACCTTCAACATTTCAAGGTTTGATGAATTCAATTTTCAAACCATTCCTTAGAAAATTTGTGTTAGTATTTTTTGATGATATACTAATCTACAACAAGTCTTGGAAGGATCATGTTGAACATGTTGACAGGGTGCTACAACTATTGGAGGAGAAACAATTATATGCAAAAAGATCCAAATGCTTCTTTGGAGTCCAAGAGGTGGAATATCTGGGTCATATTGTATCTCATGAAGGAGTTAAGGTAGACCCTAGCAAAATTAAAGCCATTAAGGAATGGAAAATCCCCACATCCATAAAGCATCTGCGAGGATTTCTCGGGTTGACAGGTATTATCGCAAGTTTGTTAAGAATTATGGGAGAATAGCAGCACCTCTAACAACATTATTGAAGAAAGATGCTTTCATGGACTCCGGAAGAACAAAATGCCTTTGAACATCTTAAAGGCAATGTGCCAAGCACCGGTCTTAGCTACCACCGGGGACTTCACAAAAACCTATTGTGGATGTGTGCTTCAGGAAATGGAATTGGTTGCTGTTTCTAATGCAAGATGAAAGACCATTTCTTCTTGAAAGTCGTCCAATCAAGGGAAAGTTTTTACACAAAGCTATTTATGAGAAGGAAATGTTGGCAATACTACATGCACTTAAGAAATGGCGACCCTACCTAATGGGAAGACACTTCAGGTAAAAACGGATCATGATAGCCTTAAATACTTTTTAGAACAAAGATTATCCTCTGAAGAGCAACAAAAGTGGGTCACAAAGATGTTGGGTTATGACTTTGAAATCATCTACAAAAAAGGGAAGCAATGTGGTGGCAGATGCACTCTCAAGAAAGGATGAGGATGTGGAAGCATTGTTGTGCGCCATTTCTATTATCCAACCAAATTGGATAAACGAAGCAAGGGAGGAATGGAAGAATGATGAAGAAGTATGGGCACTTATTTGAAAGTTACAACAAGATTCCAGTACTCTGATCATTTAGCGGAAAAATGATACTTATGGTACAAAGATCGCTTATACCTTGTAAGAATTCCCAGCTAAAACAAAAGATTCTTATGGACTTGCACACTTCTCCCTTAGGAGGGCACTCAGGATTTTTAAAACCTTACCACAGGGTTAAGAAGGAATTTTTTTGGGATGGCCTTAAATCAGATATTCAAAAGTTTGTGGCGGAATGTTTGGTTTGCCAACAAAATAAAGTTGAAACAATTAAGACACGGGTCTATTACAACCTTTATCCATTCCAAGCCAACGTTGGGAGGAGGTTCAATGGATTTTATCACAGGTTTACCCAAGTCTGAGGGAAAGAGTGTCATCATGGTGGTAGTTGACAGACTTACCAAGTATGCACACTTTTGTGCATTATCACATCCATTTAAACCAGTACAGTTTCCACAGCATTTATGGAAACAATTCAAAAGCTACATGGAAATCCAAAGATTATTGTAAGTGACAGAGATCCCATTTTCACCGAATTTTTAGACAGAATTATTTTATTGTCTTGGTACTCAGTTAGCTCATAGCTCATCTTATCATCCTCAATCTGATGGGAAAACTGAGATAGTAAACAAATGTTTAGAAGGATATATTCGTTGCTTTGTATCTGATAAACAGACACAATGGGTCAAATGGTTGCCTCTGGCTGAATGGTGGTATAACACTTCCTTCCATACAACAACAAAATGACCCCATTTATGGCACTTTATGGGTATCAGCCACCATCCATCACATCATATTTAAGAGAAAATTCTAAGGTTCAAGCAGTGGAACATCACATCGAACATCAACAACAAATCCTCCAACTCTTAAAGGATACCTCGTGTTGGCACAGAATAGAATGAAACAACAGGCAGATCAACATCGCAGCGAAAGAAGTTTTGATGTAGGTGAT
>APFE031463487.1:0-12500 GCA_000404065.3 Pinus taeda
AAACCATAACAAACTAATACCATCAACTCAAAACTAGGGATCAACACGTCCATCGAGACACCATGGTCCAAAACCATAGGCACAACTTCTAAGGAATAACCGCCACGGACCAAAGATAAGTTTTCCACATACACGCGCTTTTACTGAAGCCAACCTGCGTGTACACGCGACTTGGTATATAGAGAACATGCGTATACGCGACTTGGTATATAGTGAACCTGCTTGTATACGTGACTTGGTATATAGTGAACCAGCGTGTATATATTTTTCTCTTTCTATCCTACTGTATTAAGATCTGCCCTCTTATTAAGTTGCCATCACCTGTACCTGTCTCTGAGTGAGTTGCCATCAAGGACAACACTTGTATCATAATGCCAACAAGGGAGAGGAACAATAATTATTAATTTTATTTTTTATTTTATTTTTTTTAGAGTATGAAATAATAATCTATTAATAGGTCTTTTAATTAAATAGAATAATAGTTAGTAAGTTAATATAAGGGATCCCCCGATGCGGGTGTATCACATGGCATGTAGCTCGACGGCGACATGGAAAGGAGGCGCGTGGCTCATCACTCGCGCCAGCCGGCCTCGCATGGGTATCGATTCAATGCTTCAGGACTACAACTTAAATGCAACATTTACGCAGCAACCCACCGCCCGTCAGCTTAACAGTTTAATTGTTATGGTGCTTTGTTTGTTCCCCATTCTGGCTCTTCCCTTATGCTTAAGTTGTTCTAGCGAAACCTTTGTACCTGGCTCTCGAGAAAGATCAATTCTCTGTCTAGCCCGGGATCAAATTGTTGCCTTTCATCTGCGCATCCATCTTCCCTTCAATTCGTCCTGCTCTGTCTTCTGTCATTCCCTCTCTTTCTCCTCAGTAGCTGTTTGTTCTGCTCCTCTCGCAATCCTCATCATGCCCAGAGTTCGCTCAAGGATGAGCTGCAGGCGAGGCAACTCCCGTGGCAATGTCTCTTGCTAGCCATCCTACACGACGTCGGAGCCTTTGTTTGATGCTTCAGAATTTAGCTTTTCCAGATACCCTGTCACCAGAAGTGGTCGTGGCAGAGGAAGAGGGCAAATTATCACTGAAGCTTGCTCTTACCACTCCCAATCCCACACAACTCGCTTCCGCTTCCCCTACTCCCTTGGCAACTCTTCCTTCATTGTGTTTGTTATAGTTGAGCTAAGTGAAGACATTGTTGGTCCGGGAGCTGAAGGTTCGGGAGCTGTTGGTCCAGGAGCTCCAATGGAGACGAAGACAGCAGACAAGAACGAGGCTACTCAACAAAAAGATCCTGGCATCCCAGTTAATCAGGAAACTAACACTCGCGCCAGTCCTAGCGCTCTTGCAGGGGGTGATTCTTCAGATAAAGAAGGCCACCCCTCTGAACTTGAAGATCCTGACCATTTCGATTGCCGCATTATTGAGGAATCGCCTCCTACTTCGCTTGGTGATTGATCAGGTATGCTCCTTCTATTTTAGGCCCGTAGTTGCAAGAAGTCGTCCTATCCTCTCAAAATCCAAAGTCATTTCTTGTCTCAATATCAGTATCAGTATTAGGTATCTGCTAATTTTGGCTTGCCGATTTCCCCTGCGTGGGCGGCTCGATTCAGTTTTTGCTTACGGTCATGATCACTGTCTTACGGTTTATGTCCTCCTGGACTTTGTACTGGGCCAATATGTTTATGGGTTCTCTTCCGGTCATAAAAAGGCCTTGCAGTTTTGAGTTTTTGACTAGTTCTCAACACCATGTACCAGCTTTCAGTTACAATTTCAAGCATTTCTTGTCTCAATATCAGTATCAGTATCAGGTCTCTGTTAATTTTGGCTTGTCGATTTCCCCTGCGTGGGCGGCTCAATTCAGTTTTTTCTTACGGTCATGATCACTGCCTTACGGTTTATGTCCTCCTGGACTTTGTACTGGGCCAATATGTTTATGGGTTCTCTTCCGGTCATAAAAAGGCCTTGCAGTTTTGAGTTTTTGACTGGTTCTCAACACCATGTACCAGCTTTCAGTTACAATTTCAAGATACATCAAGCCTCAAAGCAAGTCACTATGAGGGATATCTGGTTAGGTTTTCAAGCGATTTTTGTAAGCGTGCTTCTCTGAGGCTAGAATTCTCGAGGCCTTGGCCTCTCTGTAATTATATTTTGTATTAATATAGAAGTAGCCAAATTCAAAAAAAAAAAAATAAAAAAAATAAAAATAAAAAATAATAATTAAAATAAAAATATAATAATAATAATAATAATAATATAATAAAATAAAATAATATAATATATATATAGATATATATATAATATATATATATAATATATATATATATAAATAGAAATATAAATAAAACGATTAATAGGAAGGGATATTATATAATGTTCATAACGGCGAAACTACGAAAGGCTAAGTTTTGACTGGGCACCAAGACCAAGAATAGGGAGAGAAAAAATAATTATTAATTTTATTTTTTTATTTTTCTTTGAGGTATGAAAAAATCTATTAATAGGTCTTTTAATTAAATAGAATAATATTAGTAAGTTAATATAAGATGGTATAATATTCAATAACTATAACTATTATCGATTTAATTAAAAGACCTATTAATAGATTATTATTTCATACTCTAACATTTGGTTAAAAAAAAAAAATTAAAATTATTTTTACTCTCCCTATTTCTTGGTCTTGGTGCCCAGTCAAACTTAGCCTTTCGTAGTAGCCGTTATGAATATTATATAATATCACTTATATTAACTCACTAACTATTATTCTATTTAATTTGAAAACCTATTAATAGATTATTATTTCATACTCTAAAAAAAAATAAAAAAAAAAAAAAAAATTAATAATTATTTTTCCTCTCCCTATTTCTTGATCTTGGTGCCCAGTCAAACTTAGGCTTTCGTAGTAGCCGTTAGTACAATCTAGTTGTCCAGTCAATTATAGTTGTTTCCCAGTCAAATTTAACCGTTTGAGGTCTTACTCTCTCTATTTAACATGCAACTATGATATGATTCTTCAACTCGTCCTGACGATGAACCACACTCGTGGGTTCGAAACGCGTCGACAAATAAAATATGATGTAATTTTCGCTGAAGACTACTCTCATAAACCATAATTATATGCCATTTGAAATATTTACATGACTATGTATCACCATAATATATATGCCATTTGAAAATATTTAAGTTGACTTGGTATTTTAGGATGTGAAATTTGAAATTCAACACTATATAATATATATAATATATATATAATATATATATATATAATAATATATATATTATATATAATAATATTAATATATTATAATATATATATAAATTAAAAATTTATATTATAATATAAAAATATATATAATTAATATTTAATTAAAAAAAAAAAAAAAACAAAACAAATTCCATTTTTGAGCTAACTAGGCAATTTCACTTTTTGAGCTAAACTCGCGAATCTGAATATGACACTTGTCACAGTGTCACTGGCTGAAACTGGAGAATATTCTTTGCATGCTGACATGGCATCCAGTCAACCTTAGTCAAACTTTGACTTTGACTCTTTTTTACCAAACTTTCAGAAGCTCTAACTTTTGCATACAATGTCGGTTTTTTAAACTGTTCGCAGCGTTAGAATCCTCGTTACGAACTCTATTCAATCATTCAGGTTGAAGAAAATATGAGCACTTTCATTTTTTAGCTAAAATACTGAACCCTCGTCAAAAAGGCATGACAGAAAATTCATAATGACCCTCATGAGTTCTAAATGTTGTTTTCAGAATGTCTTCAGTCTTCATTCTAATTTGATGATATCCTGAACGAAGATCCAACTTGGTGAAGTAAATTGATCCATGCAATTCATCCAATAATTCATCAATGACAAGAATGGGGAATTTATCTTTATTAGTGAGCTTGTTGAGCTCCCTATAATCAGACACATGCGCCATGATCCATCCTTCTTGTGCACCAATACTACTGGAGCAGAGAAAGAACTTTGACTAGGTTGAATTATACCAACGTCTAGCATTTCTGCAACCATACGTTCAATTTCACTCTTTTGGGCATGGGGATATCTGTAAGACCTAACGTTTGGAGGAACACTTCCTACAATCAAATGAATAGCATGATCATGATCACGAATAGGTGGGAGGCCTTTGGGAGTCTCAAATACCTTGGAATGATTGTCTAATATTGTTTGGAGATCTGGACAAATAGATGATTTCGATGTGGGAGCCTCTAGCGAACATAATTGTGCAATTACGCCTCATTGTTCTTTCTTTAGAAACTTTGTCATTCCATTATAGTTGATTATCTTTGCCGGTTTCTGTGTGATACCCTTTAATTCAACTTCCTTTCCTTCTGAACAAAATTTCATGAAAAGTTCTTGAAAATTAAAATCTATTATACCCAAGGGTTGTATCCATTGGACTCCTAGTACAACATCAGCACCACCCATTGGAATGGAAAGCATTGGGCTATTCAATACATATTCTCCCATGGATAGCTTGATATTATGGTACATTACAGAGAAATTTATGGTTCCTCCACTTGCAACCATCACTTGGCACTCTGGTGTTGGATATAGGAAGCAATTTAATTCCTTGGCTATCTTACAATGAATAAAATTATGGGTACTAACCGGATCAATAAACACTATTACCTTTTTCTTCTTGATATGTCCTTCTATCTTGATAGTTTAAGGGGTGGTAATTCCCGCCAATGCATTAAAGATATGGTTGGATTCATTTGTTCTTTCTCTGGGGTTTGTTCTTGGTGTATATCTCTTCTTTTGATGTTTCTTGTTCCTTTTCTTCTTCCTCTTCACAATCTATGTAGAATAATTTCTTCTCGTCACACTTATGACCTTTGGTGTATTTGCTATCACAACTGTAATAAAGCCTTTTGCTCTTTTTTCTTCCAATTGTTGTGGTGTCAACCTTGTAGGTTGTGGAAGGCTAGTGCAACACCATTTCCGTCTTTATAGTTGTTAGTGGTATGCTTCCTTTTTGCCATAATTTTGCTTTCCATTTTTCTTGCTAACCTGAATGCCTTCTCTAATGAATCAGGTTCCCAAAGGCGAACCTCATGTTGGATGTTATCCTTTAAAGTCCCTATGAACACATCAATCTTATGCTTCTCTGGAATATCTTTTACCCTTATATTCAATTTTTGGAAGTCCTCAATGTGCTCCATCATTGAACCCTTTTGTTTGAAGATTTATCAATTGGCTAAAAAAATGTTTCTTTTTGTAATCCTCGTATGGCTATCATTCTCCCGTAAAAATTGCGCCAAAATGACAATTTTTTTTATTGAGACGAAGCATCGATACCATACAAACTAATTGGGTTCCAAATATAAAGTTGCAATGTGTACCTTTTGTGTTTTTTGCACATATGGAGACTGAAATTATGCTCCATCTATAGTATCCATGTTGCAAGATCCTTGCATCAAATTCTCATATCAACTTGGAACATGGTGGGTCTTACAATCCAAATGTTAAAGTCGATGAAATCATGATTACATTCTTTTTCTCTTCATCATGAGTCCTTACTACCCTTCATCCATAGTAAACGTTTCTGTAAGCAACTTTTGTCAAATTGATCTTCAAATTCTTCCATTTTCCTTCCATCTTAGCTTCCATTGCCTTTCTTTAAATCATTCATCTTAGCTGTCCATGCCATCCATCTTAGCTTCCATGCCTTTCTTAAACCATCCATCTTAGCTTCTGTACTTTTTTGTGAGATGATTTTGTTGCACTTGGTCTCGTAATTTTGATATATCATGTTGCATTTCTTCCTCTTCTTCATGAGTCATGTTAGATATTTTAGGTTGCTTACTAGGTTTTTCTATTTTCTTTCTTCGGGGCATCAATTAATGATAGTTATGTTTCAGTATGCCCTTTGAATTCCTTCAAACTAATTTTTCAAACCAAACTTATGCAAAATTTAAAAAAAAAACTAAACACATTTTTTCACTTTGTAGGAGCTCGATATTGAATTTGAAATATCTCTTAAATTTCGGAACTCCAAGGTCTGAAATTGCGAATTGTAGTAGCCCTCTGAGTCTTATTTCCAACGCCACCAATCTGATAAAAATTGGATTCTCCAAGAAAGAGTTGTGTCCAATCTCACAAGATGACCTGATTATACACTTTTTCAGTAGAGCAAATTTGTATGAAGTGCCACCTATCATCGTTTCAACCTTCAGACCTGAAAATGATGTACATAAAACTACAATCCGTCCTCTTTCTGTAAATTCTTACAAAATTTCAATCTGATACTCAGAGAGAAAGTTATTATGATTTTACCAAGGTCACCTGTTTAGGATTTAATGCGAGAGCCTGCAAAAACCCTAGCTTCCTTAGATCATATCTCCGATAATATAGCGAGAAAAGATTTTAAATTTAGACCCGAGGATCTTCGAGATTTCATCTCAAATGGGTTTCTTTAATCTTTTGAAACGTCTCAGGCAAAAAGAAAGGTTATAGAAAAAATTCCACGATGACCTATTTGGAGCAGTGAAACCCTAGAATCCAAGGCTCTGATACCAAATGTTATGAACCAGCTCACAAAAAGATACAAAAGATAGATCAACGACTTCAAAATCAGCCTCTCCAAGGGGGAAACCTCCTTTACATTACAAAAAAGAACAATTCTTGAATGATACAAATGACTAAACCTCCTTTCTATATATAGGAGTCTAAGGGGTCACAATATAATCAAAGCCGACATAACAATAATAATAGGGCCATAACCCACAGGCTCACGTAGGGATATTGAGAAAACCACGGAAATTCCCTTTTGGTGGTTTTTCCTACGTCAAAGTGGTATCAGAGCAAGGAAAGACTTTCTGCGAATAGAAAGAAGATTTTGTGTGCAAAAAGGGGAAATTCAGCGTGAAAGTCAACGTGGGACGGATGTTGTTCAGTTGTTGTTCAATTGTTGTTCAATTGTTGTTCAGTTGTTGTTCAATTATTGTTCAGTTGTTGTTCAATTGTTGTTCAATTGTTGTTCAGTTGATGTTCAGTTGTTGTTCAGTTGATGTTCAGTTGATGTTCAGTTGTTGTTCAATTGTTGTTCAATTGTTGTTCAATTGTTGTTCAATTGTTGTTCAATTGTTGTTCAATTGACCGCTTGCGCCATTTTAAACAAAAGGAGGAGGTATAGTTATATTGAATGTTGGTGAGTTTGTGATCTTTATATTGTTGTACAGGTAGCGGCAGAAGAAGGTGAGAAGAATGCAGCAGCCTAGAGCATGGAGTGCTCAAATGGTTCCAAAGAAGAGAGAACCAGAGAGATGCCGAAAGACTAATCTCAGAGGAGAGAAGCTTGGTGAGGCATTGTGTAGCAGAGGAGACTGTTACTGCAGAGGTTTTGTTGCAGCTCACAAAAAGATCATAAAAGCAGTTCCACTGAGGAAGTGGGTAGAATTGCTATGGGATGAAGGAGAAGCATATGACCCAGAGGTCATAAATTTTTGTGCCTCGAGAGTCTAATGCAGGAGCATCCAACCACCCTTAATCAAAAGTCAAAGTCAGAGCTATGGAGGAGGAAACGTGGACAATCATGTAAACCAGGAGCAAATTTATGTTAAAAACGAGCTAATTTGATGGAATTGATAAGTATCGAGAAGACTTAATTTAATGTAATTATCTGCCATGTATGTGTGTTGAGAGATTTAAGGGTTTGTTTGAACAATTTTAGGAGAAGATCATGGATTTGGAATGATCCATGATTCTATAGTTATTTCTATATATTATGAACCTGTGTGTTCAGATAGGGGGATCAATAGACAGAGAGTGAGAATACAATGTAATCGCTAGAGGAATTGTGACTAACGTTGAAATGCCTTAGAATGTAATCTAATTCTATGTATAATATAAGATATGTGTGTTATGTGGAATTTGTGTGGCTGTATATTGTTTATGTGCTGAAAGAGTTAAATCTCGTTTGTAGGTTTGTTGATCGACCATCGATCACTGTAAGGATCGATGGCGCTCCAATGTTAATTTGTTAACTGTTGTATGAGTGTGTGAGTGCTTAAACAAAGTATGGCAAAGATAACACTCTGTTATAACAAAATCCCATCATAAGTGAACAAGTGTAAAGGGAACCATCGGACGTTAGTTGAAGGATATTAACGGTGGAGAAATAGACAGTGGGTGTAGGAGAGTACAAAATGCCCTGATCGCAATCGAAGGCCCGCACTGAGTCAAGACTGTCAATTTCCTTTTCAATCGCTTATGTCAAAGTCAACAGCGGGGGTTGGCCTTGCTATTAAACCGTGTGTTAATGGAAGTCCCATGAGTCGTAGGTTATAATGGCTATTGTTATCTGATGGATATCGGGCTTAGAAATGAGTGGACTTTAATCTAAGTAACAAACCCAAACTTTTATAGGCCAAGTACTTATAATTCTTATCGGCTCCGTGAGGGTGGTTAAGTGTCACGCAGATCCTTGTGCAATATCACTATTAACCGTTAGATCAAGCATGCCTGATCAAATGGCGAAGGATCGCCACTTTGAATCACATCGCAATATTAATGGAGTGAGTGAACCCTGGCCTTAAGCGCAACGAAATGAGATGTGCGATCGGAGGATTACGGAGTAGACCCGAGAAGTTTCTGGATGCGGGTTTATTTCATTTGGAGTCTGGTCTTATGCATTCAAGTGGAACCGGCTTAGTTGGTAGGTTCTGTGTCATTCTGTTGTTAGGTGATTGGTCAGGTTTTGTTTAAAACCTACCGATGTAATGCTTCTGATTGGTATAGGTGGGCCATAACCCACAGGCTCACATAGGGATATTGAGAAAACTAGGGAAATTTCCTTTTGGTGGCTTTTCCTGCGTCATCTATGAAAGAAAAAACATGCGACTGATGGGGGGGAATGAAATGTTATAGTCAGACAATATAAGTGTGTGTCCCCATATTTGAAAAAAATATAGTCATAAATACAAGCTGGTGCGTGGCATCTGCAACACCATTTGATATTTAGAGTTAGGACACGGTCGATATACTCTGAGTGAAGCTGCCTGTTTGCATCCCTTTCATGTTTATGGATGAGGACATGCAAGAAATTTTTAATCCTTCTAAGTATTTGGAGAGTAGGGCGCGGGCAACAACACATTAGGAATATACGAGGGAAAAAAGAAACATGAATGCAAGTTTTGTTTGTTTGCATAACGAGAGATGAGGGAGAAGATCTAAAATACAGTGAGGAGGAAGTTAAGCTACCTTGCAAAGAATGTCGTCAAGGAGGTGGTTGCATAGATTTAGATGCAAGGTATGTTTCCTCTCATTTCCTGTGTATCACGCATGGATTGTCTTTCATGCATGCGTAGCATGAGAAAGAAAAAGCAGGAGAGATGCAAAGGTCATTCAACGATCTGACTCTAGATATAGCCCTGAATGTTAGACCTTGTTGATCGATGTTGCCAATGTAGATTGTTGCTTTCTGGAGGGTCATACCTTGTGATTTGTGGATTGTTAATGCCCATGCCATGCGAAGGGGCATTTATGTGTGAGAGCCCCTTGTTCCTAGTGACATTGGCACATAATTTGGATGTGAAATGTCCCATGGTGGACCTTTTTAATGAATGAAATTAACAACAACAAATGATGGGAGTTCTGGGAGTCGAGAACCAGATACATAGGAGATAGCAACAACTTTGCCAAGTGACCCATTAATAAGGCCTGCCTCAACCCACAAATTGCTTATTAGGATGACTTGTTGTCCAACGCATAAAAGTACTTTTGAGGCTAATTGTTCATCCTCTTGAGTGCCAAATGGTATTTGTTTCCTTTGTTGGGCATAACAACGTGAAATTGGCATGTTCATTTTTTTTAGCATGGGTTTATTGTGGAGAGCTACAGATGTATTAGTTGCATAAAGGTGCATAACATTTTCGAATGTTTGTTGCTCATCCAATGGAAGTTTGGAATGTGTGCGTGCCATGAGAAGTTTCCAATCAGCCAGTGTGGGGGTTACATTGCGAAGAGTGGAGATGAGTTGTTGGAATGCAATCTCAGAAGCGTTTGTGCCCTGTTGGGAAAAAATGGTTGAAAGTGTGATAATTGTGGCAAAGCTCTGCCAAAGAGCATTTCCACGAGATGTGCCCACATACATTGGTGTATCGTTGATAGTTCGCAACTGACCGAGGTCACCTACAAGGATTATGGACTGACCACTGAATGGGGTGTTTCGATTGGTTGAGAATACCTCTCGTAAATGATCATCAATTTGAGCAAGAATTTTAGGAGCAATGAAGCTCATCTCATCAATGAGAATGTATTTCACATGTTGAAATTGTTCTTCAAGGATTAGCAAGGATTTACCTTCAAGAGGTTGCATAGAGGATACAGGTATGTGAAGGCCAGAGTGAATTGTAAGCGCATTTATGTGGAATATTGCAACACCAGTTGGAGAAAGCAAGAGTAAGGGGCTAGATTTATTGCAAGAGGCAGATAAGAAGGCATTTTTTAGGCATTCAATTAGAAAAGATTTGTTGGTGCCAATAGTGCCTCTTTAGTGGTGGTTTGGAGGATTCGCTAGTAAAGTGGGAAAAAAATGATATTGAAAGCCATGTGTTGGCTAGGGGATAAGGAGGAAATGGAATGCATAGTTGGGAGGGGGGGGGGGGGTTGTTTGGCGTAGTTGTGTGGAGGAGCGTTTGAATTATATGAAGCGAATGGACGTCTCTTGCAAGTGTGCAAGGATTGGAATGAGCCCAATTATGGTTTTCATTGAAGTCACGGTGGCCAAGTAGTTCAAGCTCATCAAAGAGAATATTGTTAGTTGGGTGGAGTTGGGAAAGGAATTGCCATTCATCCATGTCCATGGTGCAATGGGGGTCTGTTTCAATAGGGGAGTCATCAAGAGAGGTGGAGAGGGGTGGGTCTGCATGTGCACGATGCACATGCAATGCATGGTATGTGTGTTTAACCTGTTCCCATTGTGTGACAATCGCCTTCTTGTTTGCGCCAACATCATCTGGTAGGTTATGGAAAGGGAAGTACAAGATAAGTTCACTCTAATAAAAGCTAACATGCAATTATAAATTTGTAGATGGAATAGAGGTATAGCAAGGAATGATGCTTACGACTGTGGAAGGAGAGATGTGTTTCCACAATGATGTTTTACGGCAGGAGGAAAATGACCAGGATCATGCGACTTCAATAAGAGACAATGATTCAAGTGAGGGAGGTCTTTGCATGTATGAAGTGATTAAGGGTGTTATTAGAAGATGGCCATCCAAGCTATGTGAGACACATCTAAAAATCATTCTCTTAACATTAAGGGAGACAAAAGAGTGGTTGCATTTTGTTAGTGGGAGTTTTTGGAGCATGTGGCATGTTTCTTGTGCACCAATGTCCCTATCAGCAACGAGTTTGGTTAAGAGTTTGCGAATGAAAAAGATAGTCGGGGCATTGAGGGGAGAACTCATGGCAAGGCGGGTAACCATTTGGTGGTAGCTTTCTGATTTAGACTCTACTTTGGCTACATATTTCAATATGTAGTTCAAAACGACATGGAAAGGAAGTACAGGCTGGAAGTCAATGTCGGCCCTCCAAATCGCAATAATGTGACGGTTGTGTACATTATTTTTGTCATCATTTCTAGCAGGAGAATATGTCTTACAGCTGGAAGAATTGATGTCCATAGAGGATGAAGCACGCAATGCCCAGGGGGCTCCATAGCGGCATGATGTGGAATTGTTCCTTTTGTGAAGGCAGGTAGAGGAATGACAGTTTGTGTGTCGTTGGACATAGTTAACATGCTCCTCATAGTCTTTTTCTTCATTCGAAGACGAATTTTGGGTGTTGCAAGGAGGCAAGAATCATGAACCGATGCCCGTTGGTTTCCGGAATGTCTTTGATGGAGGGGAAGAGTGTTCCAAGCAGTAATGTATGAATTGAAAAAAGCTTGAGCAATAACAACACTTTCTTCATCAGTCCAGTTGAGGTCATCCATTGTTGGTGCATTTCAGAACCATGGGAAGCCATGTATATGTGCATATACTCTAAGTTTCCATTCATACATATGGCTAAAAAAATAATAGAACAAGTAAGAGGTTTGCATGAAGCAAATTGTATATAAAGGAGAGAAGGAAAAGCAGAAGTTCGAGAATTGTACCAAAAATCCGTTACAAGGAACCCTTTTAGCAGGGCCTTTTCCAAGAGAAATTGTGAATGTGCAATGGACGTATAGAGATGCACGATGTGGGTTTTGCAACAATGTTTTGGATTCTCCATTGATATTGTTCATGCACATTGGATGGAGGTTTAGAAGGCATGGCCATATGCAAGTTGTGCCACTTTGTATCAACTACACTTAATGTGAAGAAGAAGGTAGGGTTGCCTTGTTGAATGATCATGTCACTAAGTTCCCCTCTAGCCTTGGTCCAAAAAGCTCGTTTCAATCGGAGAGATGAGCTAAATGCATAATCTGGTATGGAATGGTTGAGGGGGGAAGTTGTTGAAGGTCCTGGTGAAGGTTCGCAATGGTGGCCGA
>APFE031463487.1:51050-61610 GCA_000404065.3 Pinus taeda
TATTATTTTTATAATTCTTATTTATTTAAGGATAAAGGTAAAGGATATGTTATACCTGGGATGTGTTGGCGATCCTGATTTCTCTCATCAAGGGAAGCCAGCTCCTGCTAATCTCCAAGCCATTGTCTCTGTTCAGATTATGAGGATGTTTGATAATTTCGAGCGCTTCTCTGATCTTTCGTCTATGATGCTGCTCTTCCCTTGCGACAATTGAGGCGCTTTCCAAGCAGATATGGTGTTTTGTTTTTTAGGAGTGCTCTGCCAAGGCTGAAGTATGAGACCTTTCATTCCTAATATCGGCGCCATGCTCCTTGAGCCTCGTCTGTAGGGAGCGACCTGTTTCACCAATGTAGCTTTTTCCACATGAACAATCTATCTTATAGACTCCTTTAAGCTGATGTTTGTCAATATCATCTTTTACAGACCTCATACCTTGCCTGATCGTTCCACGTGCTGAGAAATGTGTGATAATGTTTTTCTTTTTTAGGATTTTAGCGATTTTGTCTGTAACTCCATGGATATAAGGTAGAAAGACCCTACCACATTGAGGTTGGTCTTGGGCCTTAGGTTCATGAGACACCAACCTTCTCTCAGCTTTCTCTATGGCTCTTTTAATCTCCTGTTCCTTGTAGCCTATGCTCTTAAAGGTTACGACTAAATGATTCTTTTCTTCATTTAGATGCTCAGAGTAAGAAATTCGAAGGGCTCTGATAGCAAGAGTGTTTAGAACACCAAACTTCTGAGCCCGGTGATGGTGGGAATCTGCATGGAGGTAACTTTCTGTGTGGGTTACCTTCCTGAATACCTTATGCCCTAAAGAGCCATCCTCTTTTCTGATGATGAGAACATCTAAAAATGGGATGCTCATGTTTTCTTCAAGTTCCATAGTGAATTTTATTTCTAGAGAGATAGAATTTAGGTGCATGAAAAACTTGTCAAGTTCTGCTTTGCCATGAGTCCATTTTATATTGGTATCATCTACAAATCTCTTCCACCACGCTGGTTTTAAGGGGTATGATTCAAGGGCTTTCTTTTCAAAGTATTCCATGTAAAGGTTGGCCACGATTGGCGAAAGGGGTGATCCCATTGCCACACCAGATGTCTGCTTATAAAAAATTCCTTGGAAGGTGAACACAATTGACCTCAAGCAGATTTCAGCCAATTTTGCAGTCCCTGGATCAGTAACATCTTTTATAACTTGAATGGCTTCATCAAGAGGAATCTTGGTAAATAAGGATACTACGTCAAAGCTCACAAGAATGTCATCACGTTCTATCTTCTCATTTTTAATAAGATTCACAAAACTGTGGGAGTCTTTGATGAAGGAGTCAGTGTTTCCGACAAGAAGCTTAAGAATTTTAGCAACATACTTGGCAAGCTCATAGGTTGGGGAACCAATAATATTAACAATTGGTCTAAGAGGCACTCCTTCTTTATGGATCTTGGGTAAGCCATAAATTCTTGGGATAGTTTCACAAGAAGGGATTAGTTTCTTTTTCAATTTATCGTCAAGGTTGGAATCTGAGATGATATTTTTTACCTCTTTCATAATCTTGGGGATGGGATTACTGCTCAGCTTCTTATAACTGCCACATTTTAGGTGTTCATTCATTTTGCATATATAGTCTTCTTTATCCAGGATGACTGCTACTCCTCCTTTATTTGCCTTAAGAACCACAATCTTTTCATTGTTCCGCAAGGATTTGAAGGCTCTTTGCTCTTCTTTACTTAAGTTGCTTTTGGGAGTTTTGGCTTTCCTCATAATGAGAGAAAATTCCTGTCTTAATGATTCTTTGTCTTCTAAAGGAAGGTTATTAATACCCTCCTCTATGCTACAAATCCTCTTCTCAATAGGGAGGTTTTTAGGAGTAACTGCAAACCCCATGCCTCTGCTGAGGACATTAATGATTTCAGGCTCTAACTCCTGGGATGACAGATTGACAACTTTTCTTCTTAATTTTGTCTCACAAGGGTTAGCTGAAGCCTGACTTTTTTCATTATGGTCGTTACACTTTCCGCTGTCTAAACCATGATCCTGCGCATTTTTATTGAAACTATTGACTTTACTATTATTTGCGCTGAGGGAATAATCCTTTACATTCTTCATATTCTTACCCTTCCCGCTGTCTGCATTATGATTATGCGCTTGTTCTGTGTTATTATTGGCTTGATCAGCGTTATTTTTATTATTAAAACTTATGGCTGCTGCGTTAACGTTAATCCTAATACCGTTATTCTTTGAACCGATATCTTCTGCGTTATTCCTTGAACCAATATCTTCTGCGTTAATGTTATTACAATTGCTAGCTGTTGCGTTATTACAATTGCTGGTTGTACCTGCGTTATTACAATTACTGGCTGTACCTGCGTTAACACCACTGGTTGCTGCGTTGTTAATCTGGATCATGTTATTACCTTCTGCGCTGAGCGAAAAAGACACTACTGTGCTCTGCGTATTGTTTAAAAGGTTATGAACGTCCAGCCCGGTAGTCTTAACATTGTTTATCAAGCATTCGGAACCCTCAATATTTTTAACGCTGCCAACATCTTTAGTTTTAACGTTGTCTAGCCTGGTATTGTTTGCGTTATCCATAACTTTGTTTATATAGCAACCCTGTGAGAAATTATCAGTGCTATCAGACCCTTGGGCGATGTTATCACATGTGCTCCCGGATATTGAGCCAGATTCCAGGGCGGAGTTCAGCGTTTCAACTTCATCATGAGATCTTAACAGTTTAGACAATTTCTTGCGCTGCCTTGCCTGAGCAATTTGTCCCTCATTATCAGCTTTCAGAGCCATCCTGGAATCAATAATCGACCAGAGATTTTTGTTGATATTGTTAGCTAGTTTAAGGTGCGTTGTGAGAGCCAAGCGTCCAAGATTTTCAAGAGAAACCCTAACCCTTTTAATTTCTGACCGAATTAGAGAGAAGCTTAGTTGTAAAAATGCCTTGTTATTATATTTGTTCTGCAATCTATGCTTGACTTGAGCAAATGGAGGTATGAGATTATTGTCCCTACAGTTTTTAAGAAAATGAAGATCGGCAGCTCTTCTTGCTATCCTCACTCTAAATCTTTCGAGTAAAAGGATTTCACTCCAAATATCCCCTCTGTGTAGGGACAAGATTTTGGATTTAAGAGATCTGTGGTTTGTATCTTTTGAATAATTTACCGCAAAACCCACAGTATGAACATTTTTATGCCAACGTTTCAAATCCCAACTGGGATCCATCATCAGGCCTTATGAATGATGATAGAAGAAGAGCTGATTAGAAGGTAATAAATAATAATGTGACAACATTTTTTGATTAGCAGAATGTCGGCTTTAATGTTTAATTAAATTAAATTAATTAAATTAATTATTCATTCAGCCATTTATTTATTTGTTGAGTTTTTTATATATAAATTAATTTTTAACAGGTGAGTGATAATAATGATATTTATATATAAATTAGTATTTTAAGGATTAGAAAATTTTAAGGTTGTATTGATAGTTTGAAAAGCATTTCATTTTAAAATTTTTATTTCAATATCAATATTAATATTAAATTAATTAATATTAGTATTAGAATTAATTAAATACTAGTTATATTCATAAATTAAATTAAATTAATTAATCTTGATATTATTATTAATATTAATATATTAAATTAATTAAATATAATATATTGAATTAAATTAATTATATTAATAAATATTAGTATATTAAATTAATTCATATTATATATGTTATTGCCTAATTGGTTTTTTGGTTTAAAATTCTTATTAATGAAATAATAAATAATATATTAATTGATTGTTATAATTAATTAATACATGAAATTAATTAATATTAATAATAATTAATATTGATTATATTAATATATAATTGATAATATTATTAATATTAATATATTAAAATTACAATTAATTAATATTAGTATATTGAATTAAATTATTAATATTATTAATATCAATATTAATTAATTTATAATGATATTTAATATATTAATTAGTATTAATATATTAAACTTAATTAGTTAATATTAATAAATATTAGAATATTAAATTAAATAGAATTAATATCTTAACTAATTAATATTAATAAAAAATCAATTCATTAATAATATTAATATTAATTAATCTTAATATATTAAAATAATTGATTTATTTATTAATATATTTATTGATTTGATTTTTATTTTTATAATTATTATTTATTTAATGATAAGGGTAAGGGATATGCTATATCTCGGATGTGTTGGCGCTCCTGATTTCCCTGATCAAGGGGAGCCAGCTCCTGCTAATCTCCAAGCCATTGTCTCTGTTCAGATTATGAGGATGCTTGATAATTTCGAGTGCTTCTCTCATCTTTCGTCTATGATGCTGCTCTTCCCTTGCGACAATTGAGGCGCTTTCCAAGCAGATATGGTGTTTTGTTTTTGAGGAGTGCTCTGCGAAGGCTGAAGTACGAGACCTTTCATTCCTAATATCGGCGCCATGCTCCTTGAGCCTTGTCTGTAGGGAGTGACCTGTTTCACCAATGTAGCTTTTTCCACAGGAACAGTCTATTTTATAGACTCCTTTAAGATGATGTTTGTCAATGTCATCTTTTACAGACCTCATACCTTGCCTGATCGTTCCAGGTGCTGAGAAATGTGTGATAATGTTTTTCTTCTTAAGGATTTTAGCGATTTTGTCTGTAACTCCATGGATATAAGGTAGAAAGACCTTACCACATTGAGGTTGGTCTTGGGCCTTAGGTTCATGAGACAACAACCTTCTCTCCGCTTTCTCTATGGCTCTTTTAATCTCCTGTTCCTTGTAGCCTATACTTTTAAAGGTTCCTTAAGAAGAAAAACATTATCACACATTTCTCAGCACCTGGAACGATCAGGCAAGGTATGAAGTCTGTAAAAGATGACATTGACAAACATCAGCTTAAAGGAGTCTATAAAATAGATTGTTCATGTGGAAAAAGCTACATTGGTGAAACAGGTCGCTCCCTACAGACAAGGCTCAAGGAGCATGGCGCCGATATTAGGAATGAAAGGTCTCATACTTCAGCCTTGGCAGAGCACTCCTCAAAAACAAAACACCATATCTGCTTGGACAGTGCCTCAATTTTCGCAAGGGAAGAGCAGCATCATAAACGAAAGATCAGAGAAGCACTCAAAATTATCAAGCATCCTCATAATCTGAACAGAGACAATGGCTTGGAGATTAGCAGGAGGTGGCTCCCCTTGATTAGGGAAATCAGGAGCACCAACACATCCTAGGTATAGCATATCCCTTACCCTTATCATTAAATAAATAATAATTATAAAAATAAATAATCAAATAAATAAATATTATTAATAAATAAATAAATTATTTTAATATATTAATTAATATTAATATAATTAATTAATTAATGTAATATTATTATTTTAATTAATTTAAGATATTAATATTAATTAATTTAATATTCTAATATTTATTAATATTAACTAATTTAAATTTTAATATATTAATACTAATTAATATATTAATATCATATTAATTAATTTAATTATTGATATTAATTATATTAATTAATTTTCCCGGATTCGGGTGATTATAGTCCTTTAAATGGCATTCATGCAAACTTAAGTCGCATGATGCCGCCACCTGCTCTGCAGCGTGGAGCCCCACACGCAAAACGGAGGCGGGGAGAATCTTTTTATGGCCTTGGCACGGCGCAGGACAGCGCCATCAATGGCCAATGAAGCCCGACGCAGTCTGTGGAGCAGTATTTATAGGCAGCGACTCAGTGATTATTCCATCATGCATTCGGTCGAGGAATACTCTGTTCGGTTTGTTGTGAGTTTTGTGGGTGAGGTGGAGAGGGAGCCCCGCCTCAGAGGGGAAATTTGAGCTGGTTCTGGCTTGAATTGGCAGCCCTTCTACGCGTCCTGTGTTCTTCGCTCTGGAACTCCTTCAACAACTGGGGGTAATTGCTTCATTCGCAGTTTCTTCAGTTATTCAGGCTATGTTTCTCGGTTTAGTGTTTCCATTGTCTTCTGTTCTGTTTCTCGATTCAGTTCGGTGTCCTTGGATGCTCTGAGGCACAATTCTGGTTTCCGCACTGTCTCGTTGAAAGTCACAGTCATTGTTTGCACCATGAAGCGACCTGGGAAGCGTTCTCACTTTGGGGAAAGACCTGGTAGCAACAAACGACCCTCTGCTCGCCCTCAGTCCACTCCTCTGCTCACCACCATCAACCTCACTTCTTCTCCTGAGGATCCTCCTGCAAGTAACCCCACTCGCCATCCGATACCCAACATTGCTTTCCAATCCACCCACTTTAAATTTCAAAGCAATCTGAACCGCCCTCTGATTTCAGCCCAGATAACCATCCTTATGACGGAGGAAATCAACCAGGTGCCTCTAATTTCCTGCATTGACCCCAATTCTTCCAATAGCAGTGACCGTTCTTCTACCCAAATCGCCATGGCCACAAAGAGGGATGCTGAACCAGTGATTCAGGTCGACTCGCCTTCCCTTATCCCTCCCCTGAGTGACTGCATTAGCCTAATCCTAGACCCCGATGCTGGCAACACCGACAAAGACCAGGAGGGCAACGTGTTGCATGAAAAAGAAGGGCTCAGCCATGACGATGCGTGTCAGCAAGCCAAGGAGACACAGGGAGAAGAGGACAGTTAAACAGATGGCTCTTGAGTTTGCACTTTTTGGTTTTTGGAAGCCTGCTTCGGGCGCTTGGCTCAGTTTTGAGAATTCTCTAGCCACGGCGTATGCTAATGTCTTGGTCCAGTACTCTCAGGGTTACTAGTTATATGCTTCGTTTCAGTACTTTCTCTCTTAGTTTCTTTGTAATGCCAATGAATTAGGCTGTCTTTTCTGTCTATCTGGCTGTTAGCTTTGATGAGATCCCCAGCGCTTCTATTATGGGGAATTTTTGTAACATATATGATGTGCAGGCTTCTATAGCTGCCACCTCTTGTAATTTTATTACGTTTACCAGTTAATAGATATAGCATAGTCTTTTACCGAGAAAAAAAAATTATATTAATTTAATTTAATTCAATATACTAATATAAATTAATTTAATTTAATATATTAATATTCATTAATATTAATCAATTTAATATATTAATATTATCAATATTAATTTATTGTTAATATTAATTAATTTCATATATTAATTTAATTATAACAATCAATTAATATACTATTTATTATTATTATTAATAAGAATTTTAAACCAAAAAGCATTCAATTAGCAATACAATATATTAATATTAATTAATTTAAGATATTAATATGAATTAATTTAATATATACTAATATTATTAATATTAATTATTTAATATTAATATTCGTTGAAATAAAAATTTTAAAATCAAAGGCTTTCAACTATCAATACAACCTTTAAAATTTCTCTAATCCTTAAAAATACTAACTTATATATAAATTAACATTTCTCAAACAAAAATAAACAGATTAATAAAGTAAAATAAAAATTAGTATGTCAACAAATAAATAAATGACTGAATAAATAATTAATTAAATTAATTAAAAATAAAGCATTCAAGCCGACCCTTTCCTTATCAAAAAATGTTTTCACATTAATATTTATTTCCTTCTAAGCAGCTCTTTTTCTATCATCATTCATAAGTCCTATGATGGATCCCAGTTGGGGTTTGAAACGTTGGCATAAAAATGTTCATACTGTGGGTTCTCCGGTAATTGATTCAATAGATTATAGTAATTGAGATGTGTGTGTGAGAATTTCTGGTGTTGTAGAAAATATTGTTGCATTTTGTGTTCATGTGTGTAGATTTATCCCACTATCTAGATCTAAGTACTGTGTGAATATATTAGACAAAGTTAACTAGCATCTTTCGGATAGAGTAATTGATGTGGCAGATAAGAGCTAGAATGAACAACATGAGGAAGTCGTTGCTTCCATTGATATGCCTGTTCTCCTAGGGAAATTTATGTTTCAACTCGTAATATGTTTATGCCCATTCACTGTGGACAATGAGCCTTCGACTACACAATAGTCAAAATCAAAGATTGGCTTAGAAGTGTTGCTTTGAGATGTTAGAAAATTATATATTACAGAGCAATGGTACACATAAAATATTGTGGAATCAAAAACACATAAGCAACAGAGACATAGATATACGTGGTTCATCTAATTTAGGCTATGTCCATGGAAAAATAGCCAATCATTCCTTTATATTATCTAGTGAAATGAAGAAATACAACCTACAACAAATCCACAATAGTTTCATTTTTTCTCTCACACAATCTCCTCTTTCTTTCTCACTCAAAATACACATATATGCAAACACAATACAATTCCCTCATATATAGCGAGGGGTTGCATTCGAGGAAAAAACCCCTAAACTAAACATAACTTCTACTGTAATATCATCCATGTAATGAACTACTCATATTGAATATGAAATGACAATATTTTATAAGGAAAATTTACGTCTAATTTTAACTCCAGGGGCACTATCCCAAAACCCCTGCTAGGGGATTTTTGGCCCCCGCACCCCTCCCCCGCGTGGAGGGGTATATATTCTTCATGGGGTATACATCTAGCTTAAACACAAACCTCGAATGAGGAAGATAATCAAGATCCACACCCAACACGAGATGATGCTTGGTCATATATGGGCATGCAAAAGTGTCTCCGACAAGTCAACCAAAATGATGGAGTTGAAGCATGTAGAGACCTAGATGAGCACTAGTCTCACTCAAATCAGTACATCAAGTTTTAGATGAGAAATGTAGATACCTAGATAAGTCCCCCTCACACTCAAGTCAACAGATTTGTTGCTACCACATGTAATAAGGGACTACACTTTCAAGCTGTCTTAGTTTAGCATTATAGCATTAAACGAAATTATGGGCTTGTCTTCGTCAACAATAACACTCCAAAAGAATTGTTGAATGGTTTTTTCACCTACTCATGGTATGTGTTCGAATAATAGAGTAAGAGGTTGCATTACATGGTTATGACTGCAAATGAAGAGTAGCAACAACAATGAATATGAAATTGTTGCATAATCACATATCTATATTATTTAAAAGATATTGTAGGGATAATAAGCGTTGGCCCTGTTGCATAGAAGAGAAGGAGTCTGGAGAGCAGCAGAGATGAATCATTTATGGTGAAGCATGTGAGAGGAAGTAGAAGAAATCTTGGGAAATAGGCCAAGAATTACACAGAGCATTCACTTTTGTCGAAGTAGATGTGAAATCTAATATGTTCAATGCTCATATTTTATACAAGCCTCTCAGTGTTGAATTAAAATGACTATGATTATGGTAGATGTCTTTTATTGGCTCATTGTGGGTCATTATTTTAGTGTGTATTTTGTTTTTAGGGTTTGATATGTAAAATTATAATTATATAAAAGAAAAATCAATGAACAAAGATATATAATTAAATTAGTGGTTTTCAACGTATCACTAATTTCATTGTTTGAATCTATTATACATTGATGGGTCTTATTGTGCTTAGGCTTCAAGAGCATCAATTACATGATATTTTTGTGAGTACGTAAGTGTGTATATAAAAAATTCAATTGTATGATGGAGCATTGGATAAGCTCAAGTAGATAGACAACTTACCTATATAGCTAGAACTATGAATTTCAATGCATACTAATTGGATGGAAGAATGTCCAAAGACATTAAGAGGTGTCAATTGTGAAAAGTTTGTCAATGATGGTCACATGAGTTCATGTTTTAAATGGAGGCCAAGTAACAACTCAAAGATGTGGTGGTGAAGAAAGAGCAGTGTTTGTGAAATTCCAGAGTGGATGTGAGTGTTGATGAAGATGAGTCAGACAAATATTGTATTGTTGTTGTAATATGTCTTTTGAATATTTTCCATGTAAGCATTAAGGGAGGGTGTTGGAAGTAATGCTTCCATGTGTTTTAGGTTGTTCCTAGTTGTCTTTGTGAGTCCCTAGATGTCACTATAGAAGTATCCGGTTCCCTATGTGTGAGTTGTAGTCATAATCTCGATGCGTCAAACTCAATGTGTTGTATCCTATGTATATGTAATTATTGTGATGAATAATATCATAATGTGATTTGAATTGTGTAAATGTTTTCTCTCATCTCTCTATTTTCTAACATGTTTTTATGCTATCCCACCACAGCAACTCTTAAAAACAAGTCACTAAGCCAATAATTAGCTTAGTGCATGAAAATATTAACATACATGTCCATGCATCATCATGGTTTCTCCAGTAGTGGTCACGGATCGACTCCGGCATGGTTTCTTTGGCAGCATTCATGGCTCAACTCCTGCAGCTCCATCATTGCAACTTTATTTATTTTATCTGACTGCACTGCTTGGACTTCAACCCTCCATTCAATACGTCAACGTACATTCATTCAATGCCTCTGTCCCCATCCAACATTTCAAATTAGTAAGTGCCACACAAAATTTTGAATTCAAATTAGGTAGTCCTTCCTGAATTCTTTTATGAAATGAATAGTTCCACTCTATTTCAATTTTCTTGAGCCAGAAAATGCTACCCGTATCCCTAATGAGAAATGTTTCAACTGCAA
>APFE031463494.1:0-12098 GCA_000404065.3 Pinus taeda
TATTGATGGTGTGTTTCTCTATGTACCTGTAAGTGTGTTATGTGAATCATTTCCTTTCTCTTCCTTCTGCACATTAAGCAAACGAAGTGTTAAAGTAATAATTCATGATTGTCATGCTCTGCTTTTAAGTTTGTTTAATTTCAATGTTTTCAACTGTTTAAGGAGAATTCAAAGTTATTTTTTTCTCTCCTTAACTCCTCGCCTGTTATTCCTAATCATCCACCTCAATCAAAGGCATCAATATTGTCTCCTACCTCGCCCCAAAGAACCCCCTGCAGAAACTGTGTCCAATCCCCGCACCCAAAATTTCCATCCCCTCAGTTTGCCACCAAAAACCCTAAAAACCCCAAATCAACCCTTTTGATCAGTTTACTAGCCTAAAATCAGTGTTACCCTATTGGTCATCTCGTCCGTTGAAGATTTTACTGAGATTGATCGGAGAGAGCCTTCTCCTGCCCCGTAGGGCTAGCTACGAGGCTAAATGGTTTGATGTTGCCTTGAGGTTTGCCTTTTTCAGCCTGAGGTGAAATTTCAAGCGCTAACACATTGAAATTTATTACTTTGTTTATCAATGATGACTACCTTCTTATCATCTTTCCTAGATCTCTCAATTGATATCTCATGAAGACATTCCTTCATTCTATGATACCTTTATTTTTGTGTAGTTCTAAGTGATGTGACCTTATTTACTAAAATTACAGAGAGTATGTCTTCTAGCATTTCATATATCTCTCTTTATGTCTCCTCTTCTGCTACATAGGCATGAGAGGACCTTTGAGTGATTTCATACAAATCCTATGAGTCTCTTGTTGCATTCAAACAATGTTTGATCTTCAGAGACCTTTCCATAGACATCAATGAATTTTATTTTCTATGAAAATTATGACAGTCCTCCTTATTTTATGCAAGGACTTTTGATGACTCATCACCCTGTAGATCTCCTTGCAATCATGAAGTCATTTTACCAAATTGATTAATGAAAAATACTTACTTGATTTGTGAAGACAAAATATTCACCTTGATCATGTTGATGAAGAAGATGTACAGGGACTCAACTTCTTGGATGATCTTCTTTCATAGTGTGAATCAAGATTGTTGCTAGGGTTTCAACTTTCTCCAAGTTGATGTGATCTTTGTTTTGAAATCCTTAATGCTATCTTGATTTGTAGACATCCTGATGAGAGTCTTGGTGGCCTTTCGATGATGACTTTGGAGACACAAGTTCTTGTTGTTATAGACTGTCTCGTTGATTGCATAGAGTAAAACCCTTGTTGATGTATATTGTTGTTGTAGATTGTTAGGGTTTGATCCTGCAATGTAGATCTTGATATCCTTTCAGCTTTCTTTGATTCTCTTCCATAAACTTGGTCCTTGAAATGTCTATTTTATGCCCTTCCTTTGAATGCAACCATAGCTCTGAAACCATGTTGAATAATCTAGGGCTTATGTCATTAGTGAGATTCTTCTACATGATAAATATTTGTTAGGCATTTTATCTTTAGATTATTAGCACAATATTTTTTTGATTTCATTAGTGTTTGTATTTCTTAGTCGTCAAATAACTATTAGAACAAAGAAACAAGAACACAAGAAATTGGCATTCTGCCAGGTACAAAACCTCTCCCTCTTGTAGAGGAAAACCCACAAATTTTTTTTCTTATAGATATTCTTATTGACGAACAGCAAGACCATGACCCTTGACTTCCTGAGCCATTCCAAGACCAAGAAACCAATCCTCTTCTTCGTCTGAAATCATCATTATTATTGCTGCTTCACTGAAGTCATCTTTACTGCACCTTTATTAAGGTCTTCATTACTTGTATCAAGATCATGAGTATGTCAAGACAGAGATATTCTCATCACATGTATCTCAAGACTGATGACTATGATTTCTCTTCCTGCGTTTCATCATTATACATATGTTGCTCTGAGACAGAGTATACATCATGATATAGTGAGATCATCATGATCCTATCTATCGAGACTGAGTGTTCCTGTAGGATTATCAAGGTCATCATGATTATGTTGAGACTGATAGTATGATGCGATGAGACCATTGATATTTATTGTAACTGTGTTGCGATTACAATTACGTTCGGTATGTCACACAGCTACCCCGAGACTTATTATTGAGATTTCCTATGATGTTTCTTTATTACGCATATGCTCAGATCATATATCAAGAACATATTATAGGGATTTCGATCACAATGAGATTATAGTGAATGTTGTGTCATGATTGCATTTTTCATTCCATTGAGATTGTGATCATAGAAAATCTGACACAATGTTTCCTCCTACACTAAGATAGAGTATCCATCATTTTTCGTGATGCTATACTTCGATGCACTCATCAAGATTTATGGAGGAGTTCAATCATCTTCATATCCAGAGTATATGCTCCTATAATATCCATCGAATATCATGGAGTCTTCTTCAATCAAAACCCTCTCATATTTTATTTATGTGAGATACTTGAATCCATTGTGCCATACGAAGAATTTTGGAGATATATCCGAAATTATTTTCTTGACTTTGACTCTGAGTTCACACACTTATTTATAGTGGTTTGACCCATCTATTTAAGTCGACATGTTATGTAAATCATTGTGACCTTTTTATTGAGAATGCATGTCTTCTTGACTGTCTTTCATATCGTTTAGCTTGCAATTTTCTTCTTTGGAGGATGGTGCTTGTCTTGGAGGGCTACGTGACACTAGGTTGACCCATGTATATTACATAAATGCTCAAGAAGAGTTATTTAACATGATTTTGACTCTTTGACTTTGCTAGACCTATGGAATGAGAAAGAAACTCATTCATATAATTTACAAAAATAATATTTCTTTTCTTTACAAGCACAAAGTTCAAAATTACATGTATAAATACCAAACCTAGTTACATTTTCTTCAACAGTCTGGGGGAAGTGCACCCAAATCTAAAAATATATGAAAATTTTTCTTGTAAAATATTATAATTTCGTAGTCAATCTGGATCGTTCATTAGGCGGATGATCTGACAGTAGAAGCTATGTTATTTTAGGGTTGTTTCCCTAGAAGGAAACCCTTAGTTTATATGAGGGAATTTTATTTTGTTGTGTATTATTATTCTGAGTGAGAAAGGAAGAGGGGACTGTGTGAGAGCGAAGAGGAAATTACAATGGATTTGTTGTAGGTTGTATCTCTTCATTTTGTTGGATAATATAAAAGGAATGACTGGTTATTTCTCCATGGATGTAGCCCAAATTGGGTGAATCACGTATATACGTGTCTCTATTTTTTATGCATTTTCTATGTTTATGTTTCTTCAATATTTACATGTTCCATTTCCTTTTAATATATAATTTTCTAACAAGCATAATTGAAATGAAAAAACCCTCGTGATTTATGTATGAAAAACAACCAATATAACCTGTATTTGTGTTCTATAAACTAAATACGACCATTACTTAGACAGTCCACACATCTAATATATATGTTCAATGTCTCACAAGACATATTTTCTAATCAATATGCCGAGTCTAATAATGTTAGAAGAGATCCATGTATTATACATATAAAATCTTTTCATTAAAAAGATCCATAGATTACATAAGGAGCAATACGCAGAGTGACCCTAGTGGCCACAATGCAAGGTTGTATTACAACCAAAAAATAAAATCCTGTAATTATTACCACTATTTTATAAAAATACTAAGAGTCAACACTCCATTTTTATAAATAACAGAGTATGAAGTACATCACTAGATCACATAGCTGAAATCCTATTATAAGTAAACTCCAAGAGATTTATTGGCCTCTCAATGCAGATTTGGAATGAGGGTGTAACAAAGTTCCAAACTAGGGTTGAGCGGTGACATCCATGCTGAAGAAATATGAACAAAGAACCCCCAATATTGGCTACATATTACTAGGGTTGATTGCTGAAGTGGCATGCCAATTAGGAATTCAATTTGAACTATAGATCCAATCTAGTATGTGAAAGAGAACTCAAAGCTGACTATGAGGAAATGCATGTGATCATTCAAATTTGAGAGGTGTCATTCATATCAAATGTGGAGCTCGATTACAAGAACCCAAAAGGGTTATATGACTTTCTCAAACCCTCATTAGTAGCTTTAATAAATATTAAGCTCTTTAAATGTATTTAAAAACCATAACTAATATACATTAGATAAATATTTACCTTAAAGTCCCTAGCTAACACAATTTTCCTTCATTGTGCATAAAATAAGGTTGTATGTGGACCAAAATGGGGGTTTAAAAGGGTCAAAGTGGGTAACTGACAGCAAGAATGTCGTCAATTTTAGGCCTAAACATCTCCTACAAACCTAAGGTTTTGCGTCTCCTCATGTAGAAAATAACCATATTTGATATAGTCGAATTCATCATTACGTGCTCCCTATATAAGACATATCAAAACTAAAGTAGCCTTTCAACCTCATTGGCCATTGACATTGATACTAACATTAGCCCTACCTTCTCTTCATGTAGACTTAAGTTTCTTTTGTAGATTCTCGTTTCATATCTACAAATAATTTATTGTGTTCAATATGATTTCCTAAGTAGCCTCTGATGTTTTTTTACTTTCCTTGGACAACTCTTCAATTTCCCTCCTTAGCTCTTCATTCCTAGATTTTAGAACATTTTTTCATTATTGACATACTTGTCAAGAACATTAAAGTCTTCAATCTTTGATTTCAACTTTTCAATCCTCTTGTCCTTCTTCCTTAGTTTTTGAGCTAGAGGTTAAACTAGTAAAGCAAAGGACATGGTAAGGATATAAGATTCATGAAAATCAATAGCATAATCGAAGTCTTGAACTAGTGGATCTAGAAAGTCACCGAGAACTATAGTATTAAATGTTGTTTTCTTTTTTTTTTAAGCTTTTTAGGGGAGGCTATTGATTCCTCCTTTTGGATGATGTTAGGGCTTGTAATAGTTTGGCCCAAAGAGAAAAACTTACATAAATATGGAAGTCCACTAGGATAATGAGGTGATGGTGAAATATGGGGTTCACATGCAAATGGAGGGTCTGACTTGTTCATTGAATGAGGAGTGGATGGTACAATTGGCTCAAACAAGGGATTTGTGTATTTAGGAGAGTTTGGAAGGGTCATGCAACATCCAGGGGAAGATGGAGGAATGGATAATTTTCATGTTGGTGTCTTTACTTTTCCCATGCTTTTGATTATTCTTCTTGTTCGAATGAAATCTAGTGGCTTTGTCTTATTTGTTTTCATGAGGTCCTTTGTGAAATGAACTATTGGAGCATAACCCTTTTCAACATATCACCACCTATGGACGTGTCATGATTTATATCAAGAACTTCTTCAATTACCCTATCAACGACATCTTTTGGTGCCTCTTAAAGTATAAGAAGGGGACTACCAATTTTATTTTTTCTTACAAAGGCCTCCCAACTATCTTCTATTTTCCTTAATTCCTCTACAATCAAAATTTTGATAAGGCCATGATGGTACAATTGACACTTGACATTTCTAGGGCTTCTTTGAACACCCTTAGCCATGTGTACCAAAATATCATGTAGAAAGTAAGGAAAATTAATGAATTTACTAGCTTCATAATGCAACAATAGACATATGTGATATAAGAAAGTAATGGTGTACCTACCTTCATAGGTCACGAATTTTTGTAGAGCATAAAGTAAATTTCTCCATTTTTCCATGATGTGGCACAGTGGTACCCATTTCTTCCACTCCACTTTAAACCCTAGTGTAGTCAAGAATCAACCCCAAACTCCTTGTTCCACATGTTTGTTCTTAAACTAATTATTTCCCTACCAAGGAAGCCCCATGGCTTGGGTCATAGATTCCTCAGTCATTGCAATAACCAAATAACCAACCATGGCCACATTTCCATCAAACGCTTGAGTGAAGGCAATTGCAACACAATGTCATGACCTTGAAACTTCTTAAGCAATGGAAACCATCTTGCATCCTTAAGATCAATTTACTAGCATTGAACTCAGGAGAACCCTCTAATTATGTGAACAACAATGAATCTTGCCTCACAAGTCCAAGTTTTCCCATTAGGGTTACGTCGAGGCTTAGAATCTTAGAATTTTGTTGTTAGTGGGAATGAGGGTGATACTCTGGGTAGGAAATATGACAATGTGAGGGAATGAGGTGATATACATGGAAATGAAACTAGCAAGATATACAACAAAGGATGGAGTGATATATGAAACAATGGATGAGGTGATGTATTAGAAAGTATTTTGGAAAAGTGTGCAATGATGCCTCAAAAAAGAATACGATAACATAATGGTCAAATGATAATGAGGCGTGATTAATTTGCAGGAACTCCAACTAATAATAGTCCATGACAATGAGATTGTGATAGGAGAGGTGTCATCATTATACGAAGATCAAACAACTCGTTGGAATGATTACATAGGGAAACAAAGGAAAATGATGTATATATAAATATGGGACTAAGGTTTATTGTTATCAATATTATCTAAGTCTAAAACACACCAAATAATCTTATAAAAATACAGGATTACCTTAAGTTACCTTCATACCAGAGAAACCTTCTAATACCATGCAAAAACAAACCTTATTTTTGTGGAAAATAAGATGTTGTGCTGATTATGAAAATATCTTTGGACATGAAGTTGAATTTGACTTTTGACTTTGACAATTATGAAGAAAAGAGGTTCATTTTGCTAACAAGACTTTGAGAAAAATCAAAAGACAAGAAGATATATCCTTGCTCATAACCTTTAATCACTAAACAATCTTGAAATCTGCAAATTACCTCATTAAATATTCATAGAGATAGTCTTATAACTGATATAAAGATCTTGTAATGATACTACTCTAACTATTCAAACTTGAAGATCCAAGAAGTTGTCAAGGTTGTTGCTATTGTCCTTGTATAAGTTTGTAGATCTGTGCTTTAAGAATTGAACCACTGTTAGTTTTGAAAGAAATACAAGGGCCAAATAATGAAAAATATTGGAAAAAGGAATAAAAATATGACCCTTGTATGATGATATACTTCCCTTTGCTGCTATACACTATCTATTGTTGATAATACTGAGGTTGAGACTGTACTGCTAATGTTGGTGCTGAGACTGATGGTGAGGATGATAGTGATAATAATACTAGTTTTGATGGAAATGATGATGATGCTGGAAGTGATAATGATGCTAATGTTGATTACAATAGTGATGATTTCAAAGAGTTGTTTTGATGTTGATGCTGATAAAAAATAACTGCAACAGAGGGTATTGTGCTAGATGTAATGATGAAATTGGAAAAGTGATCATTTCAAGCTCCGCATCAGGGATTTTTTTCATGGAACTACCTCATGTTACTCAATTTATTTCATTAAATTTAGACATAGAAAAACAAATCTTTTTTTAAGAATGCCACTTGTTATATAACAACTAACACCTCTTTCTATTAAGTGAAGAACACACAATTTCCCGCCAATTACCTAGTTTTCAAGAAGACTTCTTGTTCAACTACGCCAACAAGCTAGTTTTCACAATTGAACTCTTTTTCATTCTTTACTTTTTATTAATAAATTGTTTTGGAAGAAATTCCTACTAGTTTATTGGTTTCCAAGTAGACTTCTTGTTCAATTGCGTCAACAAGTTGGTTTTCACAATTGAACCATTTTTTCCTTACTTTTTTTTCTCTTTATTTATTCGTTATATTATATTATATTAAATAAGAAGAAAAAATTAGAGTGAAGTTATAATAGGTTGGGGATCCTCCCTACCTTGTACGTTTAAACCTTATTGTTGTAGATATTTTTGGACAAATTATTCCTAATCGACAAGCTACTAGTATAGTCTTAATCTATGCCCATTAATTAATAATGAAGTTCCATACCCATTAATGGTTTTAATATTCACAAAAAAAATCATAGAAATATTCAACATTATAAGGCCCTAACCATAATGAATGGAACTTCTCCTTGAACTGTTTGAAATTGGAATGAAAGAGGAGATAACAGTCTCTTGGCTTAAACTACTTCCTTTTGATTAATTATCTTGCCATCTACTTACCTACTGTTGAAAAAGAGTGTTCCACATTTTATGCAATTCATCCATCTTGAGGAGTCTTTGCTGCTATGCCTCAAAGAGATTTATGCCTAATCGAGTTGCAGTCATATATGTCTTCACCTAAAATTCAATTGGTAGAAAAATCTGTTTACCATGCACTAGCTCGTATGGAGTGTGACTGGTTGTATTCCTCCATGTAGTACTATAGGCCCAAAGGGTCTCAAGTAGTCGATTTTCCTATTCCTTATGATGAAACTGCATTATTTTGGTCAAAATGGCCTTCAGGAATTTGTTGGTTGACTCCACCTACGCATGTCCCTATGGATGGAAAGGTGAAACTTTTTGGTGCATAATTTTGTACTGCTATTTAATGGATTGCATAAGATTTGAGGTGAATTGTGCTCCTTAACCTATTACAGTCTCTCTAGGAACGCCAAAATGTGTGAAGATATACTCAAATAAAAAATCAACAACTGCTTGTTCATTAGCATGAAAAATGGCCTTGGCCTCTACCCACATAGTAACATAATCTATACAAAACAAAATACACCTTTCCTTTTTGGATGTTGGAGTAATAAGCCCCAAGATATCAAGTGATCAACTTTTAAAATTTTCAATAAGTACCTAGGGCTGTAAGGGAATTTCATCAAAATATACTCGGTGACTCATCTATTGATCACTATCAAACTTTTAGACACACTCTTTGGCATCCTAAAAAAGCTAGACCAATAATATATCAAATGAAGGAATTTATAAGTTGTTCTTTTCAGTGAAATGTCCCCTTGATGGATCATCATGGGAATCTCTCAATATATCAAGAATTTCATCTTCTCGTACACATTTTCTGATAATCATATTAGGTCTAGTATGGAGGATGTCCCCTCCAACCCAAGAGTAGGAGGCACTAAGTTTGAAGATCTTCTTCTTCTCCTTGGAAGAGAGATGTTAAGGAATTTTAACTATGGCTAGATAGTTGGATATGCCTACAAACCATAAAGAATTAGCATAGAAAATAAATGTTCATAAGGAAATTTGTCATCTACAAAAGTTGCTTGGCCTTCATTATGAATCTTGTATAGAAAATTAGCTACAAGATTAGCTTTGCCATGTTTATCTGAAATAATAACATTGGACTCCTATAGTAATAATAACCACCTAATCACCCTACCATTAGTTAAGGGTTTTTTCATTAAGTATTTAATGGTGGAGTGATATATGTGAATGAATACTCATATACAATGATGTAATGCCTAAATTTATTAATTTCTTAAACTATGACTAAGAATTCCTTTTCAGTGACTATATAGTTTAGTTTGGTAGGTGTCAAAATTTCACTAATATAATAGATGGTGTAAGATGATTCATCCTCCTGTTGTCCTAGAACTACCCTAAGGGTTGTATCCAAGAAATATGTAGAAATGTTAAAAGGGAGGGACTAGTTTTGTCCTCTTAAGACAGGTGTATTGGTATGCCTATATTTGAGCATTTCAAAAGCCTTTTATAAAGAACCATTCCTAGAGAAATTTACATCTTTAGTGAGTAGTTTATACAAGGGAGAAAATATTTGGGCAAAGTGTTATGTGAATCTCCTAAAGAACCCAACATGACCTAATAGACTTCTCACCTCTTTTTGGGATTTTGGGATAGAAAGATATAGAATAACCTTAATCTTCATGGGATTAGCTTGTATCCCTGCACTAGGAATGAGATGGACAAGAACTATTCATGCAATTTTCATTATATGAAATTTAATATTACTCAAGGAAATATGATATTCTTGGAATCTAATTAAAAAAAATTCCAAATTTTGTAGAGCTTTTTAAAATTAATCACCATATACAAAAAATTCATGCATATAAATTTCGACAACCTCTTCAGTAAGATCAGAAACAATAGCTAGAACTACTCTATGAAAGGTAATAGGAGCATTACATTTACTAAAGCGTAGTAATCTATAGGCATACGCACCCCATGGGCATGTTAAAGTTGTTTTATCATGATCTACGGGCAATACCTATATTTGATTGTATCCCTTGAACCTATCGAGAAAGGAAAATAATTTTTTACCAGCTAATGTGTCCAAAACTTGATCAATGAAAGGGAGAGGGAAATAGTCCTCAAGGGTAGATTTATTAAGTTCTTTATAATCCACATAGATTCACCTCTTTCAACTTTTCTTGGGGACTATCATGAGGGGAGAGACCCATTTACTATCTAAGATAGGATAGATGAAGTTGTTGTCCAAAATGTTTTGCAATTATTCCTTGGCAACTTCTATAAGGCTAGGGTTCATTCATCTCTGGGGATTCCTAATAGGTTAGGCACCCTTCTAAATGTAAATACAATGCATACATGTTTAAGGGGAAATTCCCTTCACATCTTGGTAGCTCCAAGAAAAAGAGCTGGAGCATTTCTTACAACATCTTAACGATCTGATCTTATTGGGATGCATCCAACTGAGGATTTATATATAGATATTTTCTTGGACTAACCTCAACGAGAGTGGTTTAATAATTTGGTAAATTTATGGCTAATATCGAGGTTTGTAGTGATGAGGAGGTTCTTAGGTTATAATTTTCTTGAAAATCTAGGTGAAATATATGATCTAGTGGATCTAGATCTTGTAAGGACTCTATATTGAAAAGACAGTCATTAACCTAAATCTATTCAGTGTATTATGAATTGTACAATTTGATAATAGAAGATATTGATTGAACATTCTCTTCATTGTTATGAATATTATTAAGACATAATTTTTTTTAAAGTTGTTTAAAGGATTTGGCAAGGGGAGTATAAGGTCACTTTATTTATGGATTCCGCATGTGAAATGAGAATATCTCTAGAGCGACAACCAATGTAGGAATCAACAGTATCTTTCTATGTCTATCCTAAGATCAAGGGATGTCCTCTCGGATGGTTTTTTGATCCAAGTGGATTTTGGTGGCCACCCACCTATCCCATTTGGACTCCCGCAACTATCTCTTTCAGTTTTTCAGTTTCCGTAATTGTAGCACAAGTTACTATTTTTAGCAGTTTTTTCGGGTCCTAAACTTCCGGAGCCGTTTTGAGGCCCTAAACGACGTTTTTGGGAAATCTGGGGGCAACATGAGTTTATCAATCAATGTTTCCCTTCCCAAAGTGGTAGTTCTCGAATATATCTTTCTAACGAGCTATCATATGCGTCAAACGGAGATCGTATGACAAAGTTACGACCCCGGGAAATTGATGTACCAATTTACCCAAAACGGGGCCCACAATTTGGCGTTTCATCTTCTAGGTTTTGGAATGTGAAGGGTTTTCCATTGTTTCTCAACAATAAATAGGCCTTCGAGCCTCATTGTAACATAGGTTCAGAACAGTTCAGAGTCATGTAGCCACACATCTCTTCTCAGAGATAAGCTACCATCACCCTAGCTGGTTTATTTCCATTTCTAGTTGTAAGCATATTTCGGTATTTTCCATTAATGAAATGAAGCATTATTTCTGCTGCATCTTTGTGTATATGGTTATATTTGTATTTTATTGTGTTCCTATTTAAATACGGATCAGTGGTATCATAGCAGTTTGCTTTTTCTCTGTTTTTCTTTGCATGTCCCCGACGAGGTCAGGAGATAAGGAGTTAGGGCTTGAACTGGTCGAACCTTTGCAAGACCAGCCTCGCAAATCTCAACAACCTCCCATGGCGGATGAGAAGAAAGATGAGGGGGCAGGAGATCCTAAATCTTGCTCGAAGAAGCCCTCGAGCGACAACAGAACGCGATGATGGACAACTTTGCACAGATCCTTCAGCGTCTACCCAGAAGTGGTGCATCGGCTTCTAGCAGCTACTTTGGAAACGTCACGCCCTTTAAGGTACAAGTTAATTTTGAAATCCCCATATTCGAGGGTCAGATAGACGCAGATGCCGTAGATAAATGGTTAAATCTGCTATAGGGTTATTTTTTTGTTCATGAATTTTTGAGTCGGGAAAAGATTGTTTTCACTCTTCTCAAAGCAGCCCCCCACGTCAAGGACTGGTGGGAAACCTACTGCGAGCAGAAGGATGAAAGTACTGGCTC
>APFE031463506.1:0-11423 GCA_000404065.3 Pinus taeda
CCGCTCTCTCACCCCCTCTCTCTAACCCTCCCTCCTCCTCCTCTCTCTAAATATCTCCCCATCTCCCTCTATCTCCCTCTATAACTCTATTCCATTATTCCTCTCTCTTCCCTTCTCTCCCTCCCCCTCTCGCTCTCACTCTCTATCTCTCTCTCTCCCCCTTCACCCCTGCCCCATATACATCTCTCCACCCACCCCACACTATTTTCATTTTAAATCTTCTATTTTCATTACATATGAACTTGTTGGTACACATGACTGCATGTTAATGATGATATGCTTCTTTCATGTTTTCGTTACATACATAACAATCTAATAACTCAAACTGAGATTATTAGTTTTGAATGTTATATTTTGCATTCCCTTCTCGTCATCTCATTCACCCTCTCCCTCTCTCTCCCTCTCTCTTTCTCTCTGTCTCCATCTCCCCCTCTCCCTTTATACTCCCTAACCCCTCCCTCTCTCCCAATATCCCTTTTAGTCTCTCTCCCCTTGCCCCTCCCCCCTCTCTGTCTCCCTCTCCCTCTCCCTCTCTCATTCTCTCCCCATCCCATTCCAACTCCCCCTCTCCCAATCATAATCTCCCCCTCACCTATCTTACTGTCTAATCCTTTCACTCCCCCTATCCCTCTACCTATCATCCTCTCTCTCGCCCCACTCTCTCCCCATCTCTCTCTCTCTCCCCCACCTTTTATACCTCTTTTTGTCCCCTTCTCCTCCTCTATGTATTCCTCTCCCTACCCCTTCCCCCTTTTCCCTCTCCCAGTCTCTCCCCTCCTTCTCCCACTCCACCTCTTCCATTCCCACTCTCTCCCCTCCCCTTTCTCCTCCCCCTCTCTCATCGTCCCCCTCTCTCCTCTTCTCCCTCTCCCCCTCTCCTTATATCCCCTCCCCACCCTCTCTCTCCCCGTCCCTCTCCCTTTCTCTCCCTCGAGCCTTATATTTATTTAGAATATAAAATTTACTTGTATATATTTTTAAATGTTTTATAATTTTGATTATATTATTTTCAGTAAAATATAAAAATGATTTTTAATTAAATGAGTTTTTTAGTTTGAATTTAAGCCAATTTTACATCCATTTAATATTAGGATGTATCAAAGAAGTTTTTATGGATTGTTAAATATTTCATAATTCTATTTGAACTTGATACATAAAACTATAGTTTACTAATTAGAAATGTAAGTAAGTGTAATAAGTCAATTTAAAAAATGACAATAAAGTATTTTATTTTAAATTTTATTTTTACTTTTAATAGGTTTTAAAAATTTTCCAAGTAGTTTGTAATTAACTTAAACCAATTTAGTTATAATTTCATAACTTACTTATTACTTTTAATCTAACACAATTTTTTTATTTAAAATAACTATTATTATAATATTATAATTTTTAAGTTGTTTAATTGATTTTTTTTTTTTTTAAATTAGAATGTGGTAAATTTTTATTTTTATTTTTTTTCTTACAAAATGCATAACCAATAACTATTTTAGAGTTTTTAAATTAATTTGTAATTTAATTTGATGATATAATTTATCAATAATTGCAAAGGATTCCATAACATCATTTTTTTCAAAATTTACTTATTATAATTTCAAAAGTGATATGACTGTATAAATTTTGATTACCCGCATTTATTGAGAGAAAAATAGTATAATAATGGAGACCATATTAACTATTATTATTTCTAGATTGAGTAATGATTGTTGAGGAATAAGGTCACACACTCTTTAACTAGTCTATGTGAGTTACTAAATCCACAACACATTTTTGGCATCCAACAGGATAATAGTGTCTTACTATTTTTAAATCGGGATGGTAGGAGTTTTAGTATAAGAGAAAAAATAATTTCAAGTTCTTAATAGTAGTCAATGTATCTTCATACAACCTTGCCACCCATCTGGATATAGTGATAATAACTAGGGACATTGCATTTCTACTTATACGCTCCTAGAGATCTCAAAACATAGTGAACAAGATTAGGAAATTCCTATAGTGGTTCCAATGCATTAATGGATTTTTGTGGATGGATTTCCCTTTAGTGTACGTGTCCAACAACCATTTGCAAATTGTTTTTCCGCTAGAGGCATTCACTGTGGAGGCATTAACTAGTAATATGTTTACATTAGTACTACAGCTAGAAACTCTATCCAAACCACTTTGACGAGTCAACCTAACACTACATACCAACCTATCAGTGGATCACAACCTCCAATTGGGCCAGAAAGAGCATTTATCCAACCCTAAGAATTGTTCAACTCACCTTTCTTGGAAACTCTTTCATGGGCACTTGTCCCACATAAAATGTTAGTAGAGATTCCTAATTTCAACAATAAGCCTAAAGAAGACCCTACAACTCATACTACCACTTATAACTTGTGGATCCCTTCCAACTCATTCATGAATGGTAGTTTAAGGTTGCTTATTTTGTAGCAGACTCTTATTGGTGGTGTTTCCAGATGGTACATTGACTTTGAGTGCACTACTTATGATAATTTCATGTCTTTGTCATACGAATTTGTCAATCACTCTCAGTTGCATGTTGGGTATGATACTAGAACCGATATTCTCACCAACTTCTATCAGGATACATCCATCCACATTTATAGTCATATTCACGAGTGGAGAACAAGATGAAGTCACTTGAGAACCAAGTTCCTTAATGAATTATTGTGTGAGTGGTTCATAAAGTCCTTCATATCTAGGATTATTGAATATTTTTCCATGGTAGGAGTACAAATTGAGGGGTCAGCCATCATTCCATGCCCATCAGCTTGAGATGGTCTATTCTTAGCTAGGTAACTTATATGAGATCATTTCTATTTCTCTTCCTCATCAACTGATCCTAGGAATTATAGACCAAGAACCCATTCCTATGGTGTAGTGGGGTCCATCTGTTCTTGAGGAATTAGTGAGACAACCGTTCAAATGGGTCAATGAGTATATGTTATGGTAAGCTAGCTAGAAAGCCTCCTACTCAAACTCATAATTCTCTTCTTCCCACGAATGAGATCAACTCTATTCATTCCACATCGACAAATAACCGTTAGTAATCATGAGGTAAGAGGAAAGAGAAATAATCTAGACCTTTGAGTTAGGAACAAAGAGCATCGTAAAGTATAGAGAATGTTGGGGTTGGCTCAAAAGAGAAGGAGAAAAAATCCATCTTCCTTGTAAGATTTGTGCGGAAGACCATCTCAATCATTAATGCCTCTCAATGGATGAGATTCATTGATAATTCATTCAATAGTCTCTTGCTTGTCAACCTGTTACCTTGACAAGTACATTTCCAACCTAGCAACAACACATGGTTATTAACCCTCCACCATTTAATGAAGGGCAAAGTTTTGTAGATTTTATTTAAGTTTTTATCGAAATAATTTGCTAAAGTGTCATAAAACCTAAACCTTAAACCATAAAACCCAAACCCTACACCATAAACACTAAACCCTAATAATTTTACAAAATTTTAACAACTCTTTTGTAACATTTATTTAAGTGTTTATTAAAATAATTTATTGAATTATTGTAAACCCTAAATCCCAAAACCTAAACCCCAAGCATTTTATAACATATAAAAAAGTGTTTTGTAAATTTTATTTAAGTGTTTGTTAAAAGCATTTACTAAAGTGTTATAAACCCTAAACCTTAAACCCTAAAACCCAAACCGTAAGCCCTGCACCCTAAACCATAAGCATTTTATAACATTTTAAAATGTGCTTTGTATTTTTAGTTAAGTGCTTATTAAAAGAATTTATTGAATTTTTATAAACCCTAAACCTTAAACTCCAGACCTGAAAACCTAAACCCTAAACCCTAAATCATAAATTGTTTCTTAAATTTTATTTAAGTGTTTATTATAATCATTTAGTAAGGTGTTATAAACCTCAAACCATGAACCCTAAACCCAAAACCCTACACCCTAAGCATTTAGTAACATTTTAAAAGTGTTTTGTAACTTTTACTTAAGTGTTTATTAAAATCATTTACTAAAATGTTATAAACCATAAACTCTAAATCCCAAACCCTAATACCCAAGCCCTAAGTATTTTATAACATTTTAACAAGCATTTTATAGATTTTTTTTAAATGTTTATTAAAATCATTTACTAAATTTTTATAAGCTCTAAACACTAAAACCTAAACCCTAAAATTTAAGTATTTTATAATATTTTGAAAGGTGTTATGTAACATTCTTTTAAGTGTTTATTAAAAGGATTTACTAAAGTATTATAAACCCTAAACCTTAAAATCTAAGAATTTGATAACATTTTAAACCCTAAACCCTAAGCATTTTATGTTAGGTACCTAAAATACTAGTGATTCCCCAATTGCTATTTTCATTGTAGCCCTTATTGTTATTTTTGTACCCCTATTGGCCTGATATTATTATTACTGTGCCCCATAGAAGCCCACTATTGTTATTGAAGTGCCCCTATATTATTATTGTTATATCAGCATTGATTATATTGTCACCCCTCACTCCTATACATAGCAAGGAGGTTTTGTCATTTTCATTATCCAAGAATTGTTCATTTTTCATTTGTATAAACACTAAACACTAAATATTAAACCACAAACCCAAAACCCTAAATGCTAAGCCCTAATATCTAAACCCTAAGCATTTTCTACATTTTAAAAATCGTTTTTAACTTTTTCTAAGTGCTTATTAAAAGAATTTACTAAAGTGTTATAAACACTAAACCCTAATCATTTTATAACATTTTAAAAAGCATTTTGTAACTTTTTTTGAGTGTTTATTAAAAGCATTTACTAAAGTGTTATAAACACTAAACTCTAAGCACTTTATAAAATTTTAATAAGTGTTTCATATATTTTATTTTAGTGTTTATTAAAAGAACTTACTAACGTGTTATAAACACAAAACCCTAAATGCTAAACACTAAATCCTAAACCCCAAACCCCAAACCCTAATCCCTTAGCATTTCACAACATTTTAAAAATGGTTTCGTAAATTTTACTCAAGTGTTTATTAAAAGAATTTCCTAAAATGTTATAAACCCTAAACCCTAATCCCTAAATTTTAAACACCAAATCCTACATTCTAAACCCTAAACCATAAGCATTTTATAACATTTTAAAAAGCATTTTGTAACTTTTTTCTAATTTTTCATTAAAAGCACTCACTAAAGTGTTACAAACCCTAAACCGTAGACCCTGAACACTAAACCCCAAACCATAGACCCTCATCCCTGAACCCAAAACTCTAAATGCTAAACCCTAAGCATTTCATAACGTTTTAAAAAGTGTTTTGTAACTTTTATTTAAGTGTTTATTAAAATCATTTACTAAAGTGTTATAAACCCTAATCCCTAAACCTCAAATCCTATACATTGAACCGTATAACGATTTAAAAAAATCATTTTGTAACTTTTATTTAAGTGTTTGTTAAAAGAATTTACTTAAGTGTTATAAACCCTAAACCTTAAACCCTAAGAATTTTATAACACTTTAACAATAATTTAATAATTTTTTTAAGTGCTTATTAAAATCATTTACCAATATATTTGAGTATATTTAATCAATATATATTGATAATTAGTTACAACCCCATGTTTTATGATGGTACAATTTTAAATATTTGTGTTTTTATTTTATGTAACGTATTGGTTTGCTTGTTTGTGTTTGTATCTCTATAAATTCGTGAACAAAAAAAAGAATATTAGAAAAACTTTGTACAAATAACTTATATGATGATTTTAGGCGTGCATAGTATCCAATGCAAGAATTACACTTCAAATGAATTGAATGCTTTCATAACTTATCTATGTTAAATTTAATAAGAGTTCACTTATTTTGGTAAATGAACATGACATCATGAATGACAGTGTATTATTTTTCTACATTTTAATCAATTTTCTTATTTAATTCAATAATTGTAAGATCTTAATTAGTGTATTAGTTGATTAATTTTTTATGGTACAGAATGGGTGGAGTTTATAACTTGTTAAATCTGTTTAGTATAATATAGAAATTTCACAAATATTTTTAGTCAATAAATTGTAAGATACAAATGCCCATGACAATAACACAACTAACAATGGTTGTTTGTTTTCCTTACAAGAATCATCACATATTTTTGTATGTTTCAAAATCACAAGTTTTCATGATGGACTTTAATCAATATATATTTTTCAACAATACAAATAATCACAACATCACATGTGGCTATGACCATGGATTTTTTTGTAACCAAAATCATTCAATGTAAAATTAAAAAGATATCAAGTGGCCCTCATATTTATGATAAATACAAACAAAATAAACATAAAATTTAAAATTTGATGTTTTATGATGATAGAATTTTAAATGTATGTGGTTTTATTTTAGGCTATGTATTTATTTGTTGCGCTTATGTTTCCATGTGGTTGTTTGTTTGTGTATAATATTTTTACACATGTGTAATATCATATACAACAAATACTTTTATAATGAGCATAATTTGTATATTAACTTATTAATCTTTAAATTGTTGTTTAATTTAATTAATATGATTTTTATAATTAGTTACAGGTTGATGTTTTATGATGAATTTTAAATGTTTGTGTTTTTATTTTATGTAATGTATTTCTGTGTTTATTTATGTTGTTGTTTGTGTATAATTTTAGGAAACAAGAAAGGAAGGTCATTTCCCAAATTGTCTATTGACTTGATACAAATCAACTTTATGATGCTTTTACACACATTAAATATAATATGCAAGAATTACAGTTCCAAATAAATTGAATGTGTATTAAACTATATATGTTCAAATTAGCATTTAGTTTGACAAAATTCCATTTATTTTTGCAAATTACCATAACATCATGAATGGCTATGGATTTTCTTGTAAGTATCATTATTCAATGCATCTTCGAGAATCAAATTATTTTATAAGTATTTTTAGCCGATATATATTGATAATTAGTTACAAGTCAATGTTTTATGATGGTACAATATTAAATATTTGTGTTTTTATTTTATGTAACCTATTGGTTTGCTTGTTTGTGTTTGGATCTCTATAAATTTGTGAACACAAAAAAAAATGTATTAGAATAACTTTATACAAATAACTTCTATGATGATTTTAAGCATGCATAGTATGCAATGCAAGAATTACACTTCAAATGAATTTAATGCTTGCATAACTTATCTATGTTAAATTTAATAAGGGTTCACTTATTTTGGTAAATGAACATGACATCATGAATGACAATGTATTCTTTTTTGTAACCACCAGTATTCAATGTGTGTATTTGAAAATCACAACTATTTTTAATTAATATATTCTTATACTTAATTTCAAATTTTTGTTTTATGATAGAATTTTAAATGTTTGTCATTATAGTTTATTTTGTGATTATGTTTGTCCTTGTGCATATTTTATAAGTATGATACACAAATTAGGCAAGAGGATTATAGGATTATAGGATTATAAGTAAGTGGATTTGATTGAATTTATAGGGTTATAAGTCAAATGAATTTAATTGAATTTATTGTTCTTCGAATATGTTCTAAATTATTTATTATAACAAAATTACTATATGTCAATCTCAAGCTATAATGTAGGTAGAAATAAGTTATGCATTTTATGTTTTACTTTAAAACTACCAATTTTTTATTTTTGAAAACAAGTAAATGATATTTTAAAAATTAGTTTTTAATTTTTTCCTTCACTATCAACTATTCGGTGTTTCTAACTTTAAAATTGTCAATCTTTCACTTCACAAGAAATTAAATTAGAAATTTTTTACTTCGCTTATTTTCAAATTTAAGGGTTAATTGTTTTGTTTTTTTTTTTATTTAACGTTACCTTTCTTTTACTTTTCTTTTTGTTTGTGGATATTTAACGAATGTAATTAATATTCTGCGTTCTAAATATAGTTAATTTTTTGCTTTTTGGATAAACTTTTGCCTTTTTGGGCCGTTGTAATCACTATTTCTTGAATTCAACCCTAACAACACTACTATTTAGTTAAGAGCCGATAGAGTAATACGAATCCGACCAGTTTATTCATAGCCGTTTCGAATCCGAGCAGTTTATTCATAGCCGTTTCCTAGTTGTTGAAGGCGGATTTCAAAATAGCAATCTGTCTCAATTGTTTCAAGACGTGCCCAATTGTTTCAATACGTAATACTTATTATATGAGGATGTTCGACCATAAGTCAGATTGAATCTATGAAGGTCCTGTGTTAGATCCACAATGTTGTTGCCTGTGTATCTGCATCTTTGTTGAGAGAGGGTCGTGTGTTCCATCCACAATGTCGTTGTCGCTATATTTTGTTTTGAGAGGGCGTACTGAAGATATGAAGGTTGTGTGTTCCATCCACATTCCTCTGTACCTTTGTTTGGAGAGCGCCAGAAGGTCCTATGTTAGATCCACACTGTTCTGTATCTTTGTTGGGTCCTGTGTTCGATCAGCGCTCCTTGTATCTTTGTTGGGAAAACGGCTCTGTATCCTTGTTGAGAGAGCGGGGGCTGAATATATGAAAGTCGTGTGTGCGATCCACACTCAACCGAGCTAGCACCTCATAACTCTACTTAAATCACATTGGAGGTAAGGAGGCAATTTCTATCCATTCAAATTATCTTAACATTCTTGGCTCATGCTCCCACTTATTCGATCTTTGTTTTAAAGTATTGATTATAAAAAATTTCTACAACTATGGATATCCTTTATGAATAGTTTTGTGTGCACACCTCCTCTTCTTCGATCTTTGTTTTGAAGTGTTGGTTATAAAAAAATTCTGCAACTATGGATATCGTTTATGGATAGCTTTGTTTGTACATGTGAAGCCATGCTTTTTCGAATTTAGGATAATTTTGTTGGCAGAATCCTTCTTCTCACGTGTTGTTTATAAAAAAAAATCTGCAACTATGATATCTTTTAGCGATAATTTTGTTTGCACATTTAAAACCATGGTTTTTTTCCAGCCTTGTTTTAAAGTAGGGTTTATAACTATTTCTATGGATATCCTTTAGGATAATTTTGTTTGCACATTTAAAACCATGGTTCTTTTTCAGCCTTGTTTTAAAGTAGGGTTTATAACTTTTTCCTATAGATATTGTTTATGTATAATTTTGTTTGCACATTTGAAATCATGCCTTTTTTTTATCCTTGTTTTAAAATAGGGTTTATAATTTTCCTCTGCAACTATGAATATAGTTTGTGAATAATTTTGTTTGTACATTTGAGTTTGTGAATAATTTTGTTTGTACATTTGAAACCATACAACTATGGATATCGTTTCCGAATAATTATGTTTGTACATTTGAAACTACGCATCTTCTTTGCGCCTTGTTTTAAATTAGGCTTATAATTTTTCCATGCAACTATGCATAGAAGCGTTTATGGATAATTTTGCCTGCACATTTGAAATGTTGAACACTTGTTTATAATTCCTTTTCTGCAACTATGAGAAATACTTATTGATTCTTTTCGTGTTATATTATGCTTTTGTTCACGCATTGCAAACTCTGACGGCTTAGTCATCAAGATTAGTCCTCAATTACTATATAGGCTCAATTACTATATCCGCCGAATCGTGTGGATTGAATTTTTGTATTATGGTTACTAAGACATCAATCATATATACCTGTAACCACAAACTTATGATCCAAAAACCTGAGATTAAGACCTTAACTTCATATAAATTTATAAAAACATTCATCTCTTTGGGAGTTTGTCAAAGGACGGATTGAAAAAGTTTACTGGGTGGGTGGGTGATACGCTTTGATGTCTCATTTGTTAAACTATATTTTAATATGAAAATAGATTCAATTCCTTTTATTTGAATGGTAATTTGGCACTGAAATTATATATTCTTTAAATTTTTAATATAAAAATAAATTTAAAATAGTTAGAATTTTTTTTTATTTTTTCCTAAATATAACGAGAAAATGTTGTCTATTGTGTTAATTTTTCATGTTAACAACTCTTTCAACTTTGATATTGAAAATCATAATTTTTGTTTTGTTATAATAGTCGAAATTGAATGAAGGTGTCAAAATACATCTTAGTGAGTCAATATATTAGAAATACACCAATACATTAGACATACATTGTAGCAGCCAAGGTATTGAAGGCATACAAAGAGTTCTTTCGGTAATCCTTTGTTTCAGCCAACTTAACCTTATTTGGTGACATTTGACACCACATATGTGAGATTATAATATCATTATTATTCTTGTTCCATCGTACTTAGTGGAGGTTTTATGAAGTTTGTTTGTGTTTTGTGTTTGTATGTTACTTGGAGTTTCAAGAATTTTATTTTAATTTTTATTTTCGGAGTTTTTATTTTATTTTATTTTTTAATGATTTTATATAATTACTTTGTTGATTTTAAAAAGTTTTAGAAATTAAGAATATGAGTTGAGTGATTTTTCTAAATATTTTTTGATACTATTTATATCAATTTTTTACAAAAAAAATAATTAAATTGTTGTTCTCATAATTACCTATTTATATTGCAAATTGTTATACATATTATTTGCTATATCATCATGTATGTATTGATATCTAAATTATCACGGTAAAGAATGAAGCAATAAGTATTATAAATAAGGAGAATGAAATGATATGTAATTTTGAATTTTTTTTAAGGTTTTCTGAGGAGTGAGAGGCCGAGGTGGATGGGGATGTGGGGGTGGAGTAGGAGGAGATGTGGAGAAGGAGGTGGAGGTGGTGGTGGTGGTGGAGGTGAAGTAGGTGGAGTTAGAGGAGGAGGTGGTGGAGGCAGAGGAGGAGGTGGTCAAGGTAGAGGTTTTGGAGGAGGTGGTGGAGGTTGAGGTGGTCGAGGAGATGGAGGTGGAGGAGGAGGAGGTGGTGGAGGGGGATGAGGAGGAAGCAGAGATGGTGGATGAGGTGGTGGAGGAGGAGGGGGTGGAGGTTGGGGAGGTGATGGAGGAGGAGGTCGTGGTGGTTGTGGTGGTGGTGGTAGAGGAGGAGGAGAAGGTGGTGGAAGCGAAGGTGGTAGAGGAGGTGGAGGTGGAGGTGAAGGTGCAGGTAGAGGCGGAGGCAGAGGAGGAGGTGGTGAAGGTTAAGGTGGTGGAGGAGGTCGTGGAGGTTGAGGTGGTGGAGGAGCTAGAGTTGGAGGAGGAGGAGGAGGTGGCAGAGGTGGTGGAGGAGGAGGAAGAGGTAGATGTGGTGGTGGAGGTTGTGGAGGAATTGGTGGAGGAGGAGGAGATGGTGGAGGTTGGGGAGGTGGTGGACGAGGGGGTGGTGGTGGACAAGGAGGAGGAGGAGGAGGAGTTTGTGGTTGTGGTGGTGGTGGAGGAAGAGGAGGAGGAGGTGGCAGAAGTGGATGTGGTAAAGGAGGTGGAGGTGGAGGTGGAGGTGGAGGCGGAGGCAGAGGAGGCATAGATGTAGGTGGTGAAGGAGGTGGAGGTGGACCGAGAGGAAGGCGAGGTGGAGGAGGAGGAGGAG